>MU224894.1:1173354-1184696 GCA_018584345.1 Thuja plicata
TGTGTTATGAATGATTATATTTTCATGCTTGCAGTAGATTAGATGAATGAATGGTCAAAGTATATACATGTGCAGAAATGTTTTTAAAAAGTTCAAGAGTTACTGATTCACCCCTCCCCTCTCAGTAACTTGGTTAGTCTTGATTATTTCCAACATAAATAATGGTAAATAATCATTTAAAGATTAATTAATTAAATAAAATTAATTATTTAATTAATGTTGAGAATTGGATTAGATGATTTGTGAAATGAATTTAGAGGAAAATAGATGATTAATTAATGATTAAGAAACCATTAATTAATAGATGAAAATTAAGGTTTTTAATGTAAAGTTGCAAGCCTGTCCATTTTAGGGTGTCTACAAATACAAAAGCCAACAAGGATATGGATATTGTTGATGAGACATGGCCTGATAATACAATCATCGATATTACCAGAGGAGATCCTATAGAGGAAATACAAAAAGATGAAGATGTCACTTTTGTCCAAGACCAAACCAACGAATAGGACACTACTACAGATTCTACATAGGTAGACACACCAGGACAAATCCCACTATTGATACAAGCTATCAATATTATCTCAGAGAACGAGAAGTCACCTGACAAGGATGAAAGCATATCCAAAGATAAGGGTAATGCTAAAAAGAATGATACAACTGATGAATAGGCAGTCATCAGTGGTGAACAAAAATATGGAGATCACACCAAAAAGGATGCACAAATGAAAGATACAAATGAAGTGAAAAAAGAGAAAGGTGAACAAGATAAGCTAGTTGATACCACTCGTAAGAACAACAAAGGAGATGTTTAAGTTACACTGAAGGTTGATGAGGAGATTTCCATATACAACCAACAGGCAAACCCAGAGTAGCAAGAAAAAGGTATAACACCAACAAAGCCTTCCTCTAGCACATCAGACCAAGCAGAAAAACTTGCTATGGTTTTACATATAGGTGCATCACAAAAGAAGAAGAAGAAACTCAAGAAGAGTAAGTTGGAAGTCACACTTGATGAAATCATTGAAATACCAAAGTGTGATCCAACCACATTGGAATATGAATCTCTTATAGAATATGGAGAGATATGTCAAAGGAAATCAATGCAGGAAAAGATTAGAAAATAACACAAAGATTCTCTAGTGCTAGAAAATACAAGAGATATCTTACAACAGATAGTTCCTGACATTGATGTTGATCACAATGCCCCCATTCTAGATCAACTTTTTGTTCTCACCAAAGCAATCACAACTCAAAATGTGGATGCAGAAAAGGCTATTGAAGAACGAGCAGAACAAAAGTTTCAATACAAATTGACAGAAAATATTATCCAAGAAGTGACAGTAAATAAGGTAAAGCTTTTAGAACTAACAAATGAATTAGATCCAATCATTACTGAAGTTATTTCCTTAATTCAAAAGCTATGCAGTTTGGAGAAATTCACTAAGGATAATAGTGATAAGATTCCAAAGATTGATTCTGATCTAAATGCAAGTGCTAAAGGTCTAACCACAGATAACAATGCAATCAAACTACATTATGACAAGATAAAAGAACTCAAAAGGTTGAGACAAGAAATTTGGGAAGCAGAATCACAATTTAGAGATGAGGTTACCGATTTACAGGCTCAACTATTACCAAAGCTCACACTTCTGCAACAATACATGACTTTGGCAAGATAGCTAATTTCCACCCCTGAGATGTCTATAGCAGACAACATCTATGATATCCATGCCAGGATTACACTAGAGCACATGGTTGTTGAGCACTTAAAGGAGAAATGGGAGAAAATGATGGAGGATATGAAGACTTCTCATTCCCATATTTTTTATAAGTTTTAAGTATACACCTTTTCCCTTACTATCAAAAAAGGGGCAAAATGATATGTACAAATCATATAGTAAAAAGGGGAAAATGATGTATAATACAAAAGGGAGAATGATATGAAGATAAGGTGAAAAGGAAATATAGTATAAAGGCAAGTATACATGTATATACATATACTATACTGACATATACATAAGGGGAGTCATAAATGACAAAGTAAATACATGGTGTACATACTACACAGTTTAGTATTTTACACATATCAGTTTTTTATACTAATTTCAAAGGGGGAGATTGAAGACATTATATTTTTCCATTAGTATATGCAAAGGGAAAATGGGTTATGAACCATCAGTAACACTACACTGAAATATAGGCTTAAAATTCAAACTAAAAGTGTTAATTATAAGGAAACCTGATGACACACTTTTACAGTGCAAACTGAAAATGCTGAAGAGAAACCCGACGAGCAAATTACATTGTAAACCGAAAGAGCATAAAAAAAGGAACCCAATAGAACAAGGGAACCTGATAGATAGTTCATAGAATGAACACTGAAAGACTGACTGATTGACAACAAAGCAACGCAAGCATTAGACACCGAAAGTTAGTTATATCCTGAGAAAAGTGGATCTGACTTCCACGTCAGATAAAATAGTTATGTTTTATATTTAGAGATTTGATTTGATTTAAAACCTTTTCTTGAGGGACAAGCAAGATAATTGTAATTGTTTTAATCAATCTAACTGATTAAAAACATGCAAACTAGGAGATCAAGGTCAAGTTGTAAACCTTTGATCATAGAGTTATCTTTGTAATACGTGAAACTGAATTAGGTCAATATATTGTATAAATAGATGTGTAATCATTAATTTGAGATGGATGTGAGGATGATTGTAGACAAGGAGAACATTTATGTATCAGACTAAGAGTTTCAAGAAGCAGAACAACAAAAGATGAATTTGGTTATCAAGAAACAAGAATCAAGGCTACCGAGCAACAGAGGTATTAATCAATCACATTAGGTGATACTTTGTACATGTGATTTTAATGGATCTTTAATCAGAAATTGAAGATTGTATACACTCATGTCAATGAGTATTTTTGTCTACATTCTAACAAGTGTAGCAAATAGAAGAAACCTTTCAATAAAAGTGTATTTAACAATCCATTTTAAATCTCTTAATTGAGTGCACACTAAATAGTATTGCTAAAGCTCTTAACAGAGTACACCTTAACCAGTATCCACATAATACTCCTAATAGGGTAGATCATCAGAAGTGATCAAAATTGTAAGCCTTAACCGGCCCCTTCCAATCTGCAGATAGTGAAGTTTTTTTGGGTGTCATCCCCACCATAGTTTTTACCTTCTAACAGGAGTTTTCAGCATTACCATATCTTGTTTTATGTGTTATTACATTTCATGAATGCTTATATGAAAGTTTACATGTTTGTAAAGTTTATGAATTGATATAACTTACACAAAGATAGGATAGAACAAATGGTTGGTAATACAATTTATTACATAAAGGATTAAGGTTAAAAGAGATAAAAGTTTTAGAGGTACTGAGTCATCCCTCCCCTCTTAGTACATACTTCCCATTATTTCCAACACATCATTTCCAAGAGCCTATACTTGAGAAAAAAAATCCATCATCCATCAAGAGTAGTATTTTCAATTGCAAAGTTAGCCTAATAAGGACAAAGAGGGTTCACTTGTAGATAAGGTTCAAACTGAAAAATCAGACATGTCTGAAATGATCGATGAGCAGAGCTAGTTGGGACAGCGGGTGCACAAGCAAGTCACAGGGTCTTAACTGAAAAGGAAATACACTATCACGTGTGTTCATATTGGGGGTTTTAAAATGGGCAAAAAAAGGGGGCAATATATTGCCTAAATAGGGGGAGGGGTTTTTTTGGGTCAGGGATGGGGGTTTATATAGGAAAATGTTACAATTGTGGTTGTCGTTGCACCAAAAGATTGAACTGGTAATGCCCTATACAACCACTAGACTTGTAGAATCCATACGAGGTGGTTATTCCATTGTCACAAATCCTGAGGGGAGCACCGACCATTTTTCCAAAAATCTCCCCCTCAGCGTTACCCAAGGGGATTCGAACCTATGACCAAGCTTTGATCCTGCTTGTTACAAGTGTGGTTTCTGTTGCACCAAAATATCGACCTATTAATGCTTAATACAACCACTAGACTTATAGAATCCATAGGAGATGGTTAGTCCCTTGTCATGAATCTTGAGGGGAGTGCTGACCATTTCTCTAATAGAAAATGGGTGGGGGCGGATACTGGGAGGGTACTAGAGGGGGTGAAAAAAAGAGAGTTTGGGGATATATTTTTTGAAAATAGGTAGATAATTTAGTATGCCACGAACACATGTGTTATGGTTTAGGTTAACTAAGTGATGCCCCTATTGAGTGAGCAGAGACTTATGAGCAGGAGGATGCTATGTTTTGGTTTGATGGAATACCCTCTTATGTTGAGAAAGATGAAGAAGATATAGTTTTGACAACATTAACAACAAGTTTGTAGCACGAGAAAGATGTAAATCATTGTGATGATTTACCATTTCATGAGCTTTCAGTTAAAGAGGAAGCTTTTTAAGATGAGGAAGCTAAAAAAAACCTTGAGGAGGATTATTTTGATAGTATCATAGAGAATTTTTGTAAAAAACATGGTGAGGAATCATTGCTTCCTGAAGCAAAATTTTGTGAGCAGCTTAATCAAGTCAAATAATCATCTATGATTCCATTTGAATTACATGGAACAACTCTCTCTAACCAGCATAGTGAAGAGGAAGAAGAAGTTGGTAAAGGTGGAGACAAAAAAAGGAGCCTCAAGTTTTCTCTCTCAAAAGGATGCCCAATCAGACATCAAGCTAGGATGGAGATCAATAGAGAATATATTTCCAAGTATGAAATTATTGATAAAGATAGAGTTTAGGATATGTCTCTAACCTAGATCATAATGAACATTCAAAACCACTTAAAATGACCAATATGAGTGGGTATGTGAGTTTACTTATAGCCTTCAAGAAGTTTTGAAAATCTTTATTGAATTTGTATATGTTCTTCTTCCTTCTTGGGTTGTCCATAGCAGTTTGAAGTATTGTAGTTTGCTAAGAAAAGGAAAATAGTTTAAAGATCCTATAAATGGCTTTGTTTATATTATATCATTGTCGATTAGTTTAGGGTAGGGTAGGTTTCAGGTCAAACAAGTGATGTTTACACATGCTTTAGATCCAATTTTCATTTTCTCTAAGTGTCGGTTGCATAGTTAGTTAGTAGTTTATGAGTTTAGAAGGTGTATAAGTAGGTATATTTTTATAATGCATTATAGTTCTATGGATAGATCTCCATCATATGAAACAAAGAATGCACCTATTTTCTATCACATGCTATATATGTCTTCCCATAGAAATATAATAAATTATAGTTGTATTTTGTTAAAGGGTAGTCTGCAATGAACCATTATTATTCAATCAAACACATATGTATCATGCATCCTAATGAATTGGTGAGTCCACTAACATAAATAATACATAGAAATTCAATGGAATGATAATGATTTACAATGGTGAGTTATAGCATGGGTAAGGGGTGTTTTCTTTCAGTTTATATAAAGTGTGAGTGACTCTGTGCCAATGGATAGTATAGGCAGGTGGTCTGATATGCTTAGCAGGCAATCATCACAGAAATTTCATCAGAAATGTTACACATTTCTATTTCTCATCTCATCAAGTGGATCTGGTTAGGTTTTGCAAAGATGCATAAGGAGGGTACATGTCTAAAATTTCTAAGGGTTTTGCCAAAAGAGAATCTATTGAGTAAGATGAGATAATATGAAAGTATGTTATGAACATTGAACAAATGATACAGCTTCGCATTATAAAAAAAGTATCCTTATATCCAAATGTATGATATCCCATACAATCTATGGGATTGACCAGCTAAATAATATATACAATTGAAAAATGAAAAACACATGAAGGGATGAGAAATCTATAATTGCCTAGAGGCTGAAATCATGAGTCTTGATGTTGATGACCACGTCTTTGAGTCCTTTCACCTCACTACTCTAGATATACTTGCAAAAGATGATGTGAGGTTTGGTTAGAGATTCAGATGTTGATCCATTCATAGTCAATTATCAAACAAGCATACAATTATTTTGCGCATGGAATTAAAACAGTTATCATATATCAGAGGAGAAAGGCAAAGAAATCAAATTTGAAATCTATTCATGTTTTTTTATCTAATGAGCTTCTTTAAATGTGCAGATACAAGTACACACTCATCACTATAAAAATTCAGCATGTGGGGTGAAATGAGATCTCATGACGATTGAGCCTAGCATGCTACCAAAAGATAGTAAGGGGTAGTCACCAATCAACCATAAGGATAGTGGATTTATCAGAGCATTGTTACAATGTCAACATGATATAAAGATCAATCAAGGTATTTCGTGAATATAACCATAGAAAAAATATTACTTTTATGAAATTAAAAGATGCCATTGTTAAACAACACTGCATGAGGAGCAAGTTCATGTCATGGGATCAACCTATATTAGCATTGGTAAATAGTTTCAATAAAGTGAAGATCACTGATTTGAGAAGATCAAAGAGAATTCAAGGGTTGTCAAAGCATGCACAGTAACATAGGGCAGTCAATACATCCAATATGCTACCAAAGACTTTAAGAGGATATAATGGTACAAATGACAAAGGACAATTTTAATAATCTTGAAAATCATATGTATATACAGCAACATATAGCTTTGTGAGAGACAGTGGAAGACATTGAGGGCTACCACCATTAAAAGACAAAGATCTAATATTGCATATCAGACAATACCACCCAATATTGAGGTATAGTCATGACTATATACAGATCATGAAGGCCAAAAGAAATAAAATCATATTTTATTATAATTGCAAGAGGTATAAATATTTCATGAAGAGTGTGATGGTTTAAAAAGGCAAAAAGTCATGACAGTCAATACCATGGTACCTCCCAGCAAAGGAAACATAATATACTTGAGACATAATATCAGTGATATACCTGGAACAAAATAGAGCTTTATAGTAGAGGTAAAGACAAATTGTTTACAATGGAAAGAAGTAGTCAAAAGTGTTAAAAGAAGTGAAACAGTACAACCATGATAGTGGTCAAGTCAAAGTGAGGTTCAAAGTCATATTAGTATGCTTGAGTACAAAGGAGAAAAGACTATTTACTTTTTCTTCATGAAGGTTTCACCGTCTTCATCAGAGGGGAGTTAATTTATTTCATGGTTAACTGATTTTCCTATAAATTCATTTAGCGGCTCGTTAAAGATCATCTATTGTTGCAGTTAATGTATTTATTATTTTGACAAAATCTCTTCTCTATTATGTGAAGAAAAGATTCAAGAGGGGTGAACATGGAAATTCAGAGTCAATGATAGTGATATCAAAGAACAAATCTCAAACATGCAGACCAAAATGGAGATAGGATAGCAAGAACTTGAAACCATAAAACAAGAGCTGGAGAAACTAAAACTAACAAAGAATAAAGAAAAAGAAGTGGTGAAAGAAGTAGACACCACACAATTGAAAGAAATACAATCAGCCTTGGTAGTCATAGAGTCTCAAGAATCACAACTAAAGGAGCGGATAGAGGAAGCCAAATCTTGGTCACAAGTGGTAAACAGGTCAGCAAACACACAAAAGGGAATTATCGAAGAACAAATCAAACTCCAAATTAAAGAAGAACAGGACAAAAAGGGTAAGGCTGTTAACATCATTATAAAAGGGCTGAAAGACTTTGGAGAGAAAGAGAGAACTGATATTCTTACAAGAGACTTCCTCAAAGATAAGTTGAAATGCATAGGCGGTATTCAAAAAGCCAATAGGATAGGTAGAAGGATGGAGGGAGGAAGAGATAGACATGTTACCGATTTTCAGTACCAAAATCAATCAGGTGGATTTGTTATGTTTTGAGTCGATTAAGGTAAATTCTCAGTTCTCTTGGATCACATTCATATGCATAGAGAAAAGAGTGAAAGAGTACATTATTACATCACATCATGTAGTGCTGTCCTAAAGGAGTGCAAAGTGAAAAAATTGTGAAAGAACAATCTTTATTAAAAAAATAGTCGAATATTGTCTCACACAAGCCGTGAGACTAACCATCATAATGCACATGAAAAGAGTATTATACATTTCTAGACACTATGAAAGTAAGGCAGAAGTAGTATAGGGTGACTCATCATTACCTGGATGACGAGCCCGACTTGTGTTGCTTTGCTTGGTTTCTTATCCTACTGCTTGCCTTGCATCCAACTCGTGCTTCTTTGCTGCTCCCATCCCTGCATTTAATTGATAAAATGATGTTAGATCAATGATCTAAGAAATAACAGGTCATCATATGCTACATGTACCCGCATCTACAAACATACAATATGCTCTTCACATGCATAATAATAGCTAGCTAATCATGGATGTATGAGAAAACAACGAATATCAAAAGCAAGATCCATGTGCTCATTTTTATCTGACAAGTTTGTTTCATGTGAAGGAGTAGGTACACAGTTATTATTTATCGATATGTGGGATCAAGTGGGCTCCCACAAGGGTTGAGCCCAGCATGTTGATAAATAATAAACATGCAGCTCTAAGGTCCTATTTTGTTGCAGAATATAGCATATTCAAAGAGGGCAAGAGAAATCAATTTCCAAAGTAAGAACAGTGTGATATAACAATCTAATAATAGCAGCGATGTTGCAGTAGTTAAACAACATTTCAGATGTGATTAACATGAATTTGAAACACTGACACATATCTTGAAAAGCATGGGGACAGCATTCTATCAATTATGGAGGCATTTTTTGAGAAGGCATTCAATATAAAGCAGTGATATAGCAGCTAAAGGTAGCAGGTAAATGACAGTGTTGTCATTCAAGACCAAAATGCAAGCATGAAAAATCTAGGACAACATGTAGTGTTGAAGACTCAGAAGGTACAATGCCCATAGTACAGTGACAAAGGTGTAAATTTAATGGAGATTGCAAGGTGAAGGTATGCCAAAAGTTTACAAATATGGTGACGTTATCAAGATGCTTTCAAGCCCTTATTGAATAAATGAGAGGTTTCAAGTTGCACAATCTCCATGGAAAGGATCAATAAACAGTTAAGACACAAACAGAAGTACAAACTCAGTGGTCAATTCATAATCATGTATTGTTCCAGCAAAGACAATCACAGAGTATATAGCAGATAAAAAAAAAAAATCTTATGATTACCACTCAGAGGCGGAAACCTGGAGTTTTCTTCGAAATCCTCATATAGTACACAATGAGTTTGAAAATCCACAAAATTTTACAGAGGGCATCATGTGCGAGCTGTAAGTCATTGCATTCGCAGAAAAGTATAAAAGTTTCAGAGATAGTTCTTATTTTCAAGGTGTATACTCTCAGCTACCAATACTGAAATTCCTAAAAGGAGATGAAGTAGACAGAACAGTAACAGAAACACCCCACAAGAAAAAACAAAGACATAGCAAATAGCAATGTCGAGTGACAGAGACAGTACATGGGATTTTTATCTCATCCAATCAACAACAATGAGAAAGAACACACAGGACATATCAGTTCAAGTTGGGCCCTTGTTTAACTTATATTTTGAAGCTTCAATTCCTCCTCTTAGTTATACCATCTATTTCCTAAAAGCTGCAAAAAATGGAGTTTCTGCTGCAGGAGTTTTGTCAATGAAGCCCAAGCATATCAACATATTAAGTATAGATGAAATAATTGTGGATTCAACAAGGATTCAGCTTGCATTCTCAGAATCTACAGGTTACATTCAGCAACGAGTTTAAAGAATCATTTACCAAGCTAAAGGATTTAAATGTTCGAAAGCATACAATCAACATATTACTGAGATTGGCTAATGGCTGGCAACAGGCCAGGAAACATCCTGGTTCTGCTGAGAAAAGCCTCATAAATGAATATGTAACCTTAGGATTATATTTATTGTGGACAACAGATGTTGAACGAGGAGAGGAAGTGTCTCAGATATTAAAAATCTGGAATGTTCTTACCCTTAAAGAGCTTCCTGCCTTTAGACATCACTTAGAAAATGTTTTTTGCAACATTTACTCCAGGGTACATTGAGCAGTGCAATGCAAAGTGTTTGGACAAAAATCAGAAATGCTTGAGACTCCACATTGGGAAGCTTTTGAAAAGGAAGCTAGTTTTTGCTGCTACATGCTTCATTATAATGGGAGAATATAATCAAGCTGGCAGAATATATGAGAAAAAATTCAGTGAAACATGGCTTCAAGATGCAGGAGATTGCTTTGCAGAGGCAAAATGTTGGCACGATGCAGCTGCTGCATACGCTAGAGCTATCTGTGTTTCCAAATGTATAAATGTCTGCATAAAGGGAAAATTATTTGAGACTGGTTTGGAATTTATTGAAGTCTTGAAAAAGGAAAACTGCAAAACAAACTGTGGAAGATGTGAGGCTTGTGAAGCTATAAAAATAAAAACTAAGTATCTTAAAATGTGTACAATTCATTTTCATCCGAAAAAAGATACCAATTCTATGGCGAAATTTGTGAAAGCCTTTCCTACAATGGAATTAATTTGATCTTTTCTTTCGAGGAAAGATTACTTTGATGAACTTCTGGGAATCGAAGAGACAAATGGGAACTTTATACAGGCTGTAGAGGTGGCAGAGATTAAAGGTGATTTGTTATGTGAAGTTGTCATGCTAGAAAGAGCAGAAGAATATGTCTCAAAGTCTCTCTAAGTTAACAGAACAACTGACCCTTGTACGGCAGATTGGAAATGTCAATTTTGAAGTTCTTTCTCTTCGTAAAGTTCTTGATGTGCACCTTCATTCTGATGTGAAAACATTTCAGCATGACCAAAGGAGGATTTTTCACAAGAGTGACGATAATTTGACAGTGTTGCTGGAAAATACAGTCTCATCAACAGCAATGATGTTTCTTTGGAATGCATGGAAGGAGAAACTGTTATCCTCAGTGGATTCACTTTCAAAACTAGAAAAGCGCCGGGAAAGAGAAGGAAAAATAAATACACCCAAATATCATCAAATGAATTTTTTTTTAATGCAACAAAAGAGGCGTGAGCTTTTCTTCTTACTCAACAGACATGGTGGCAACAGCAAGGATCTCCCACTGCAAGCAGAGTACAACAGACATGGTGGCAACAGCAGGGATTTTTCTGAATTCCTTGGCGTTTCCTTAGGGTTTCAAAACCCTTCAAAATAGCTCACGCTTTCTCCCAGGGTTGACAAATGCAAATGATGAGTTTTTTTTTCCTTGTCTTTTGGCTTTAGGTTAAAACTTATGTGTTGTTTTTAAGTTTCCTTTGGAATCCGATTGCCAAGTCCATTATCGGATTTTTATGAGACTTTAAAAAAAAAATTGTCATAAGTTTTATTTTCTTTAAATGTTTAAGTAATGTGGTGATATATTATTTAAGTTAAAATAATATA
>MU224894.1:1198046-1209178 GCA_018584345.1 Thuja plicata
GGTGCCGCCGCTGGCCGGCGCCCCGTCCCCCCTTCTCCCTCCACTTCAGCTGCGGGTGGTGCCGCCGACCGCGTGGCCACCACGCCGCCCACCATCCGCCTCATCCGCCTCTGCGGATTTCTCTCTCACCGCCCTTTCCCTTAGATGCTTAGGGTTTAATTTTAGTCTTTTTTTATTTATTATTAAATTTTTATTTTTTTTTTCCTTCTCTTTTAATTAAGTCGGCGTTTAGTTTAATCCATTTTAAAATAACATATCACATTTGCCTTATAGAGAGTATGATTTGATTTTAGTTAGATTAAAATTAAGTTTAAGATTTTATTTTTGAATTAGCATTATAGTTATAAAAAATATATAGAGAGGGTATGCTTTTAATTATTAAATAGTTTTCTTATTAAAATTGTCATTTATGGATTATTTTAGATAGAATTTAAGTGAAGTTTCCGAGTTAGATTTTTAAATTAATTAATTATTCATTAGTTCTTTTAGATGCACTCAAGGCTTGCATTTATTTAAGGAAGTATAATCTCAGTTATTGATTAAAGTATAGTTCTTTCTTTGGAACATTATATTAGTGTTCTTTAAAGGTTTTTAATTCCTCCATTTATATTAAAGTTTAAATGTCTAAAAGTTTAGGTATTAAGCCTAATTGCGTTTTAAATTATTTTTATCTTTTCTTTCTTTGATAGCTCCTAGCCTTTTTCGCTACCTTTGACCAGGCTTGTGAACAGTTGACTTTAAAGTCAACCATGGTCAAACCTTGTCCATTGGTCTCGAGGTTTGAACCAGGTGTTCCTCGCAGTCTCTGGAACCTTAGATTCCAGTTTCGAGCCCTTTGGAGACAGTTGACTTTTTGGTCAACATGGGTTGACTTTTTGGTCATACTATCTCGTAATGTGCACCCTGGACTTCCTTAGTGCTTAGTAGGCCCTTATGACCCTCCTTCACGTATTTCAAGGGATGTTTGACTTTTGGTCAACTCTAGTTGACTTTTAGTCAAATTGTCTTGATTTGCGTGCGTCAGTCTTCCATAGGGTCTCGTGAACCCTAGCTTGTACCATTCCCTCATTTCTTGTATAGTTGACTTTTGGTCAACTCTAGTTGACTTTCAGTCAACTACCTTGTTTTGCATGCAGTTCCAGTTGGGAACTTTATTCATCCCTTAGGATAGCTGTGTAAGCTAGTCCTCTCCTTGAGACCTTTTTGGGTTCCGTTTATCTTTTTGTACCGTTTTGCGTGCATGTGTTACCCTTGTGTAGTTTTAGTATCCCATTTTAATGCTTCTTTTAAAAAAAATTGTTCGTGTGTTTTTGCCCAACTTATGGGCATGACAGTAACGGCATGAGGCTATGGCCTTCATCAGGGGGTATCACTTGCAAAACATACAATGGGAAAAGTGTGGTTGATTATGTTATTTTCTCACAAAACTTTACTTCTAGAGTGATAGAGTTTGACATTGGTGAACAGTTTATAGAGATGAAATCTGATCACATGCCCCTCTATATTAGGTTGGACTTTGTTCCAAACAGTCATCATGAAAAACAAGATTCCCACAAGAAAAAGTCAGTTGTTAACAAAGGTAAAATACTCATAAATCAAGATAACAAAGTCATATTCAGCGCTTCTCTTAAACAACTTCTTGAAATGGACAATATCTCGATTGATGAAAGGGGCAATAAACATGATGATCATTTGCATAGCAGTTTACTGATTCCAATTATACACAAGGCATTAAGGGCATGTAAAAGGTCTTGCAATAAGAAGAGGGTTGCAAACACATTTCTGATAAACCCATGGTATGATGAAGAATGTAAGGCAGCTAAGAGAGCTATAAGAGGGAAAGATTTGAGCAAAGCAGACAAGAAGTTATATACAAAGTTGATTCAAGCAAAAAAAGAGGAGTATGTTAATATAAGAATGGGGGAGTCAATACATCATGGCAAACATAACCCCAAAGGCTTTTGGAAGGAACTACAATAGAGGAAAAAACAAATAGTGAATAATATTATAGATAAGCAATGGCTAGAGTATGCTAGGTTACTTTATGAATAGTCGTACAAGAAGAACTCTCCTCCCATTGTAAACACCTCGGTGGAGTTGTTTACAGTAGACGACATCAAACTTGGAATAAATAAATTGGCTAGCAGCAAGGCAAGTGACATTGATGGGCTTCAAGCTGAATTTTTAAAATGGGGATTTGATCTTCTTGCACCTCACATCAAGTGTGTCTTCAACAAGGTCATTCGGGAGGGGTTTCCGGCTGATTGGACCACTAGCGTGGTTATCCCTCTCTTTAAAAGTGGGGACAATAATAACCCATCCAATTATCAGACAATTATGGTCAATCCTCTCTTTGGAAAACTTTTTGGGAGCATGGTGGAGCGTAGAATCAGCAATTGGGCTGAAGGGGAAGGAAAAAGAGCCAAAGGGCAAGCGGGTTTTAGGCCTAGACACTCTACCATTGACCATTGCATCACTCTTCGTCACTTGATAGAAAAATTATGGGACAGACATGGAGGAGAAGGTTATTGTTGTTTTGTGGACTTCAAGAAGGCATTTGATACGGTTCCTAGAGACAAGCTATGGAGTAGAATGGAAGATTTAGGCATCCCATATGTATTTAGAGAAGCAGTGCATAGATTATATGAGAAAGTCAGAGCCAAAATTAGAACTAAAGAGGGTATGTCTGAATGCTTTGGTAGCGACATTGGTGTTAAATAGGGATGTATTTTATCTCCCACTTTGTTTGGCCTTTACATTGATAAACTTGAATCCTGGTTAGACAATATAGATGGCGAAGGAGTGCATTTAGCTAGGTATGTAGTGAAAATTCTTCTTTATGCGGATGATCTTATTCTGATTTCTAAAACTACTCAAAGGTTAGGAGATCAGTCAAGGGCTTTGGAGCACTTCTGTCAGGATTTGGGGATGCAGGTGAATATCACCAAAATGAAAATTATAATTTTTTCTTTGAAGAAGAAGGAAAAACATGTGTCCTTCCTTTTTGAAGACAGCCCTTTAGAAATTGTGAAAGAATACAAGTACTTGGGGATTGACTTCCATTATAGACTCAGCTGGGAGTCTTGTAGATTGAAAAGGATTTAGGGAGGGTGGAAAGAATCTTACCTTCTTCGAAATAGATGCAAAAATGCTGAACTCTGGGACTGGAAAATGAAGAAAACTCTATTTGGTTTACTTGTCACACCGGTTATCCTTTATGGCTGCAAAGTTTGGGGAGGCAGCATGATAAAATGCAGTTGGAGACAGGTGGAGAGATTTCAAAAACACTTAATCACTAGCAGTCTTAAATTTAAGACCTCGGTCCCATATGAAATTCTTTTAGCTGAAGCGGGAAGTTTCCCATTGGAGGTGGTAGCGATAACTTGGATAATAAGTTATCTAAGGAAACTTGGCAACATGGATAACCATCGATGGCCCAAAATTGCGTTGAAAGAAGACTTGGTCCGCACAAAGAAAACATGGATGAAACAGAATATAAAGTGGTTGAATAAGTGGAACAGAAAATTACAAGAATGCACTAATACCAATGCGGAAATAAAAAAATTTGTCATAGAAAAATTTTGGATTGCCATGTGGACTAATAACAGGGGTAGGAAAAAGGCTCATTACATCAAAGTGTTCAACCCAACCTAGGAACATGATGATAAGGCATATCTGGGGAAGCTATTAAAGCAAAAGCTAGATTGTTAGTGGCCCAGTTGAGGACGGGTTCTCACCACCTCAGATATGAGATGGGTAGATGGAAAAGACCCAAAGCAGATTGGGAAGAGCAGATTTGTAGGTTTTGTGCGTCGGGTGTGATTGAGACTGAATGACATTTTATCATGGAATGCACAGCATATGATGACATTCAGGCTAAGTAAAAAATCAGTTTGAAGGCAAACAAAATTCACATCTTATTCGAGGAGGATAAGATCAACCAAACCACTAGTTTGATTGTCAAGATTCACAGTAGGAGGTCCGACTTGGAAAAAAATATTGAGTTAGCTTTTGACTTTGATACGGTGGTCCCTTAGGTTGTTTGGTCTCGCGGACATTAGTAAAATCATTCATTCATTCATTCAAGGAAAATAGATAGAAACCATCAAATGAAAGGGTAAAGGAATGGATATAAGAAGGGTTTCCCATCACACGGTCATTATGAAAGTCCAAAGAGTTGGGCAATTATAAGGCATTGTTGTAGTAGTCATAAAGAGTTCAGACAGCTATAAAATAGTGCAATGACAGTCCATGAACATGATTAAGGAACAAAGATAAACATAAGGCATAATGTATATAGACCAAAGCTAATGAGAAAATATTGTTTGTATATATCAATAGTGACCTAAACAATGCAATCAAGAGGATAGATATATATTCATTGCCATGTAAGAAAAATAGTTCATGAAATGTTGTCCAAACAGTGAAAGAGGAGGGTTATAACAGTTATGGGTTATGATTTTTATAACCAACACATTTCCTTATTATTTCTTGTATGGAATCAAACCCATAAAAAGAGGGTTTCAAGTAATGAAACGTGGTTGGTAATGTATAAAACCCTCAAGGTACTCACAATGAAACTCTGCTAGTTATATGATAAAAATATTCCAAGTCCCTATACCTATTATAGTGATATCAACAAGGAAGAGATACAGAGCTAGAACAATATATGAGCTACAGGATGCAATATATAGCCATGGCCAGCAATAATACAAGAAACCCATAAGGAATCTCTAGCTATTTTCTTCAGAGAGGGGAAGGTTTGCAAAATAGAGTTTAAAAAGATAGATAAAATTTCAAAAGTTTTAGACATTTTTTTCCTATAACAGAAACCTTCAAGGTACACATCAAGATATATAGAAATGAAATCCATGATGCTAGATCAAAGAAAACTATGAAATTTCTTGTTTATTTTTCCAATCTGACCATACACAGGTTTACGAGAGGGCTCAAGCATGAGGAACACAAAAGTTCCATAGTTACGAAAGTGTTTTCGGTGATGGAGAGAATTCTATTCATAGGTTTTAAAATACACTGAAGAATGGAGAAAAAACTGAATATTTTCTCAGATTCGTTGCATGCTTGTCTTAGAATGGGGTAAACAAATTTGTTCATGATATCCACAAGGATTTCCATTAGTATGTAAGGCCAAAACACAGAAGTATGCTTCAAATATTATACAAAATGCTCATGGACATGCAAGAATACATACAAGGATTTATAAATGAAAGATAAGAACTAAAAAACCCTCATTCGAGCCAAATCTACAGAGGTTTTTAGTTTTTTTATTAACATATTTATTAGCAAGAAGAACCACGACCTGTAGTAGAGGTATGAAAATAGCTCAAGGTACCTATATGAATTCGTAACCTACAAAAAATGTCTTCCAACTTCCATAAAACCCTAGAATATTCCTTGGGCATGGCAGAGAACATATAATGGAGAATGAAAAATGAAGAGTAAGGAATGTTTTAGGGTTTCCTATACCCTAAAGTCATCGACCAGTTATGAGGCATTTTTTCCTTTATTTTCTTAAGAGTTTTCTCCAACTAATACCCTCATGGCTATATGACTTGTAATTATTATTTTTCTAAGTGATAATTTTGACCACTTAATCATGTTTGTATTTTCTATATTTTTGCATAGGTTTAAATTATGAAACTACATTATTAAAATGGTGCAAATTATAGTTTTAAAATGCAAAATATAGAATAGAAAGAGTTATGTGTAATAAATATAAGTATTTGTTTTTTCATCTATGGTTATTGATTAAATAATATTAAAGTCATGTTCATAACGCACTTTAATATAATTTATACTAAAAATTTAGATAATTGTCTTTATTTATGAGTCAAATTGGGTTATGAGGAAAGGCCTAGTGTTTAGGGGTGGTTGAAAGAGTTGAATGAATTTGAATAATATCTAGGGGATCTTTATGAGTTGTTTGAGGGAGTTAAGCGCATTTATGAGGGGCCTTTATGATAAAGGATGACAAGGTTTGACAATTGCATCTTTTTTAGCCTTTTTGGAGTTATTTGAGGGGCTCAAAAAGGGGACTCTTCATTACATCTGACCATGAAGCTAATGCTCCCTTTTATGATGCAGATATCTTTTTAGGAGGATAAGTATTGAGCGAATGCTTTAACTTTAGGGATTTCTTGCATCTTCACTTGTGCATATTGTTATTTTTCTGAATTATTTGGCGGAAGTGGAGGGTTTTGTAACCAATTTTCACAGAAACACAATATTATAAAACCTTTTTAGCAGTAATAAATAGTTTATGCCTTTTCATTTCTTCTGGTATTATGTGCTTAGTGTTGAGGCAGTTTCATGTGATGGTATTTTTCCTTGGAATTGTAATTCATGTTGGTGCCTTTATGCAGGAATATTCACATACTTTTTAGCAGGTTGTGAGTTTTTCTAGTTATAGGAATCAGTTTTACATTATGAGAAAGAGTTTCTCCTTTTAAGGATTGTGATTATTTGTCCTTGTTATAAATTAATAATGAAAATATTATTATCTATTGGGTTTCGTAAGAGAGCCTTGATAATGCTGGTTTTATTGTGTTAGTTATTTCTATAGGTCTCAGATATCATCTGGTGCATCACCTTTTAGGAGTTAGATTTCATTTTAATATATCCTTCTTCCTCTTTCCTCTGCAAGAAGTGTTATTTTAGGTAAATTAATTAAGAAGAAACAACTTACTCTGGAGATCCACTTCTTTTCCAAGTCACCCACAACCTAGAAGTATTTCCATGTATCAATAGGTCGCTGGATTTTTCATTCTTGGCAAGGGTACAAGTCTTATTAATAACAGAGTTTCAAATTAGTTCAAGAACATCCATGGGTGGACCAATACAAGCTACATTTATTGATAATTTGGGTTTTATTCACAGTGCCAACATACTTTAGAGGCATTTCATTCAAACACCATGGTGAATCCAAGTGAAAATCTATTGGTTTCAAGCAGTCCTAGTGCTGGTATGTAACAAGATTAAGATGGGTCTTTATGTTCTTTAGGATTTCTATTAAATTATTTGTTTATATGCTTTAACATGGATTAATTTTATAGAGATGCCTCTCATTATCCACCATTTCATGAAAATTCTACCGCTTCACCCTCATTTTTTCCTTCTCAATCAAAGCTACAACCTAGTGTTGAACCAAGTTTCCCTGCTAAATCTTTAGAAAAACACTATAATATAGAAAATCTATGAATTGATGAGCTATGGGACCGTATAAATAAGCTTGGCTATAGGTTTTCATACCAAGGTTTAACTTTTCATTATGTTCATAATCCATTACTGGGCCCTAGCAATGGAGGATCTATTTTTATAGAACTCCCTATGGTCAATTGGTTCAAAGAGTTTTTTGAGATTGAGCAGTGGGCATGTGATACACAAATACATTGGATGGTATGTGAGGTAAACCAGATATGTATAGAGGCTCAAAAAGGGTACCATGAGGAGATGGCTTGTCATGTTCATCTCCAAGAGTAGCAAGAGAATGAAATAAAACAGAGGCAATTTGATGAGGATATTGTAAGAAGATTAGTTGAAGAGGTTGATAAAGAAGTGAAGCTCAAGCTTTCTCAAGAAAAATCATCTGAGGCTCCTAAGAATAAGTTTTCTAGATTCAGATAGGACAATCCCAATATCTTGTAAGAATATGTACAAGAGGAATTCCCTCCTCCCAAATTTTCCATTCCAAGCTTCATATCTCCTTGTTTAGTTTTTAATACCCCAGAGCATGCTACTACAAGTCCTCTATTCCCATTTCAAAAAAAATTACCCATTCATCCTTCTATACCTATCACCATTTCACTCTTTGAGAGTGGACTTGTTGTATTGACTATTGATGGTCCTAACATGTGGGAGAGTAATACAAAGCCAAAGCTTCCATGTTTAGTGCAGCATGCAGAGGAGGACAATGAGGAGAATATATGAACTCCTACAAGAGGATATTGATAAGGTTGTGCAATAAGAGACCTCTCTTCAGATTGAGACCAAAAGTCAAGTAGAGCACCTTGTCCTCTTATTTAAAGAGCTCCCATCTTTTTTTATAGGGGACAAATTATAAGATCCCAAGGATAGCCCTATTCTTGAAGATATACACATGAGTCTACAAGAGGTTTCTCCCCAACCTATGCATAATGTCACAAGAGAGAAAATAGTTCAGAAGGATTTTTTGGTTCTTTATCCCATCATGGAGTATGTTGTGACAGGAAATTTAGAAAGCATGAGGGATATTGATTGGTATAATATTGAAACATAATTTATTTATATCAATCCATCATCTCCTAGATCTACCCTATGGAAATAAAGAGAGTCTTTGCAAGAGGATATTGAGAAGGTTATACTAAAAGAAGCCTCTCCGTAGATGAAGATTGAAAGAAACGAAGAGGACCCGACTTCCTTTTTTTAGGGGCTTCCTTCTTTTGCTGAGAAAGAAGAAGTACAAGATCCATTATTATAGCAGGAGGTCTCTCATGATACAAAGGATAATCAAGGAGATTTCAATGATATTCCTATCCTTGAGAAAGAGTGTGCTAATATGCATGAGGTTTCCCTTCAACCTGTGGATATTATTGTAGCAGAAATGGAAGAGATTGAAGATGATTATCATTTTCTTGAAGAAATTGATGTCATATGCTATTATATTAATCTTGAGCCACCATCCCTTACAATTGAATAACATGAGTTTTAGAAAATACATGTGAAGATCCACACACTACCAGCCATGCCATCACAACCATATTCAAGCCAGTAGTATAAAAATATTGCAGAGCACAACAATGAGGTTAAGGTTGATCTCCCAAACCCAGTGCCATCAAGAGAATGCCCCATAAGGTATCTAGCTCTACAACACATCATCAAGTTTCCCCTGATCATGTTTTTTTTTCAAATCATGAGGGGGATTATCACAAGGATGAGCAAGTTTCTCTTGCTCATAAAGATAATGTTCCAATATTAGAGAACTTTTTATTCTTAATATTGGGAGAACATTCCAAAAATTAGTAGTATGTTTGTTATACGTGTTGTTCTATCCAATTTCCCACATGCATAAAAGAAACAAAAAATTGATCAAGAATGGAGGTTACTTCAATAATCTATTTAATAGATTTATTTAACATTTTTCATGTAAGTATTTGTACATAGTAGGTTAGATGTTTTCATCTTTTCAAGAAGCTCTTGAGCGTAGCTATGTCCTTCTAGAGATGGCAAGCTTTGGTTGAGGTTGTAGGATTGTAGATTTCATGAAGTTACATTTGGCAAAATCCATCATGTTTCAACTTTGGTGACTCCATGCACAATGAATTGATTCAGTCCACTAATCATATGCTTAGTGGGAAATAATTCCCCTTGAGTCGCAAGAAATGGTGGGTATTTTTTCCATCATTATCCCATCATAGTTATCTAATCTTAGAGACCTCTCATCGGCTACAATCAGTATGTTCTTCTCTTCTTTGTTCATTATGTTTTCATTTCCAGAATTAACTCCTTGAACTAGTAAGAACACTCAAAGGCAGAATATCAGTGAGACATATGTTATGTCTTAGAAAAATCCAATGATTGGCATTCGAAGGCTTCAGGATAGAATGTCAGAGAGACTTATCACATGTCTCATCGAAATATCAGTGGGTTTGTATTCTCTAGTTTCCTCTTTTGCTTTTAATAGGACATTATTTGGGTCCTTTCAAAATGAACAGATGTTAGAAATACAATACAAATCACCGAGAGGTGGAAAATATACCCCAAAGGGTGAGGATCACCCTGACAGGGTTGAGTGTCAGTGAGAGTCTCACTGAAATCAAAACGTTGTAGGGTTCAGTAGAGTAACAAAGGTGATCGTTGTGTATTACCCCAAAGGGTGATTTCACTTTGACGAAACCAAATATCAATGAGAGTCTCACCAAAATGTACACATAAGGGGTTCATCTATGTGACTTCAGTGTTTACCTGACTTTGGTGTATACATGATGTGGAGGTGATTTTAAAAAGATGTCGCGAACATGGAATTTCACTAAACCCAAAGAAATCAGTGTTCTGTATAACAGAAGAAAAAGTATTGGGACACATTGTGTCACAAGAAGGAATTAAGATAGATCCTTCAAGGGCCAAAGCTATCCAATAGCTCATTATACCATTAAGAAATATTGGAGTCAAGTCTTTCTTTGGCCAGGTAAATTTTCTGAGGAGATTTGTACCTGATTTTTTTGAAATAACTAATCCTTGTAGAATTTATTGTTTTCTATTTGGGGTGAATTATTTACAATGGTTCTTGATCCCCTCATAATATTGTTCCATGAATGCTTTAGTATTCTCATTAGTAAATTTTGGCCATATTTTTGACGTGAGTT
This sequence comes from Thuja plicata, assembly GCA_018584345.1. Lineage (NCBI taxonomy): Eukaryota > Viridiplantae > Streptophyta > Pinopsida > Cupressales > Cupressaceae > Thuja > Thuja plicata. The sequence goes on from MU224894.1 coordinate 1,208,408, forward strand.
GGTCGATTTTTTGATGTAGGTTGGTCGACCAAACAACCACTATTGTCGTCAGAGTTTTTTCTGTCGCTTAAGCGACCCAAAATTTTTTTGTCAAATTATCGACAGTACTAGTGGTCGAATGATCGACTATATAATGTGTTGAGATTGTGGACATTGCGGTCGATATAGTTTGTTGATCATTGTCATTGTCATCAAACTATCGACTTGAGAATGCGTTGAGACTGTGGCATTCTGGTCGAAATAGTTCATTGATCATTGTCATTGTCGTCGAACTATCAACTTTAGAATGCGTTGAGACTGTAGCATTCCGGTCGAAGAAGTTCATTGATCATTATCATCGTTGTCAAACTATCAACTTTACTATGCGTTGATATTGTGGTATTCCAGTCGAAACAGTTTGTTGATCATTGTCATCGACGTCGAACTATCAAATTCAGAATGTGTTGAGACTGCGGCATTCTAGTTGAAATAGTTCATTGATCATTGTCATTGTCATCAAACTGTTGACTTCAAAATGCGTTGAGACTGTGACATTTCGGTAAAAGTAATTCATTGATCATTGTCATTGTCATCGAAATAGAGACATCAGAATGCGTTGAGACTGTGGCATTCTGGTCGAAGCAGTTCGTTGATCTAGTTTTTGGTCGTCGAAATAGAGACATCAAAATGTGTTGAGACTGTAACATTTCGGTCGAAGAATTTCATTGATATATTTGATGGTCATCAAAATAGCGATGACATATATATATATATATATATATATATATATAT
>MU224894.1:1209228-1232122 GCA_018584345.1 Thuja plicata
TTACAAATCTAATTACTTAGCCCTTATAATATTTTCTTGAACATTAATAACAATGTTTTTATCATTGTTCTTACTATCGTGTTGTTATCATTGTTCTTACTATCATTAAATTATAGTCTATAAATAACATTTTGCATAATTTTTTTGTTTTTTCTTGATTAGGTTATTGTATATTTTTTTGTTGATTTTATTTATTTTCATAATGGCTTGTGTTTGCAATGCATATACAATTGTTGTCACATAACAATACATAGTTTCTAATACAAAATTTATTACTCTAGCTAACATGCATGCTACAATCAATTTCAATGGAAATGTTTTAAATTGTTTTTTTTCTTTCCATGACAGTGTTTTAACAATGCAAATGTTTTAACTCCTATTGTTTCCAGTATGAAAGATGTGCTAGTTGTTAAAAATATAACAAGGGAATCATAAAAAAAAATATTAAAATATTGAAAATTCTATCTATAAATCAAATGATCTAGAAAAATGAAAATAATTACCACACCTGAAAGCTCTCCTTTGAATAGTACCTCCAATTTCAAATATTAGCTCATAAATAATGTATTATCATCTAGTTGCAATTTCAGATGCATTTGAAGCCTCTTACCAAAAATTGGATTCCTAACATTGAAAAACATTGATATTGTAGGATAACATATATTCCTATTCAAATGCAAATACAATTTGTTGTCTAAAAACTATATGCATATGAATATGTTTAATTTATATGAGAGGAGATACATATTACCTAATTTTATGACCACTTATCTTAAGATCTAACATATTAGTATACCATGTATATAATTTAACCATATCATGTCTTCCTAACATATGCATTGAACTACTAATATCAATGACTATTGAACCCCAACTTGACAAGTTGTAAAAGTGCAATTATACTAACATCACTACTCAAATTGACTAACAATTCAACTACCAAAATATACCTTTAAAAATTATTTACCATCCCATACCATAAATAATTTATAGATTGTGGCATGTAAAAGAATAGAATTGGAGCTCTTCTCTTAATTTTGATTTTATATATTTGTTATTGCTAAAATTCTAACTTTCCTCAACCAAGACTCTATACGATTTAACATTAATTACTCAAGAAAACATTATAATCTAAACAAAATCAAAAGGGCCTCTTATAAAAATTCTATCATAATTCTAAATGTAAAATCAAATATCACTGATATAATTCAAAAACTAGTGACTTCCAATACATCTTATTCCATCCATAAGAGTAACTATAATAATTTTATTATTAGAACATAAAGCATTTACCTAATTTGAGAAAAACAAGTTCAAAGATATTTTAAAAGACTTCTAAATACTTCTTTCAACAAGATCAAATGAATTTATGTTGCTAAAAACCTATGATTTCATTTGTAAATCAATAATATAGCTAACCTACTTATATAACAATTAAAGATCATAAGCTTAGAGTCAATTTTGGAAAATCAACATAAAATGAAGATACATCGGGTGATACTTAAGACATTCAACATCAGATTTTAAAAATACCATGTGAAATACAAAGTCTAGAAGTAGTTAGCACTACAAAATAGAAAGTTTCATGCCTAAGGGCAACTTCACATAGACATATAAGTAATTTATTTGAATATTTTTGTTAAGGGTATGTATATTGTAGTAGATAAGTGTTCTATCCATATTAAAATTGTGTTTACTCTCTCACACACCTTATCACCTTGAAAAGATTGACTACTTAAGTGATAATCAAGCAATTGGATATGAATATGAGTGTGGTAATGATCTCACTCTTGCATATCTATAAGTGTTTGAATTGAAATTAATTTATCTTATAATAGCTACAATAAATGAAAGGCTTCCTCCGACCACCGCCCTCCTCCCCCCAATTTAATCTTAATCATTAAAATAATAAATATTCATGTGAACATTACTTATGTAAGCATAAATCACCTTGTATGCTTGTTCTCTCCTTCCCTTTGGGTTGTGTGTGTACACTAACCCTACATTCATTAGTTGTGGACAACAATAATTCCTCTTTTTTGAGTAACCAATAAATGAGTGGTTCATGGTACATCACATATCACCTTTGAATGCTTAAATGTTCTTCTAGGTCTCATATTGCATTGGAAAGTAATATTGTTAAATGATATTATTTCATGAAATGAATTAGGAAAGGCCATAAAAAGTCAAATTAATATCGGTATGCAAATATGTTCTTTCTTTTCCCTTCACCCTTTGCTAGAAAGTTAAACTTGAGAATACTTAAATGAGTTACATATTTATTTTCAAAGGGTTCAAGTACATATGATTTTTAAGATTAACAAAAAAGTGTAAATGATAGATTAATAATAATCATATGAAAATTGGCAACGATGAAAGTAGGTAAGAAATACACAATGTAAGATGATTTAAATCTTCCTATGTGCTCTTGCCAAGAAGGATAACTAGGACATTAATATATGTATGAAATGATAAATGCTTACCTGATCTTGTGTTTTTTCCAATGACCAAGTCAAGAAAAGGATAAACATATATATCTTCCTTACTCACATGCTTTTGAATATATATTACAAACTGAGATTAGCTAAAATTAGCTCATGAATGTATCTTCCCTATTTAATGTCATCTCAATACGTAGAAAGAGTCTTTCTCTCCTCCCTTTCAGGTAGGGAATTTTGGAACAAGTCATCATTAAGGTGGTATTAAAAAAAGTGTTGTGCATGTTAGTTCCCGCACCCTTGTCTAGCAATATTTTGTCACATAAGGTGTGCTACATAGAATGTGTCACCTATAGCATCCTTCTTTTGTTCTACTCTTGTCTTATTGAGAGCATGTACAAATTTTCTTCAACACATTATAGGCACTAGGTGGCATTGCACCTGGCAACAGCAATGGCAAGCACATGTTCCATTGGATATTGCAATGATGTTATTTCAAAAAGACAAATCAGTTGTTTTTGTGGTGATTTATCCATGATAAAAAAATTTCATTACACTCATGCCCCATCAATCCAATGGCATCTATGATTCTAAGGTCTCCATTTTCATTTGGATTTAATGAATATTGTGATACACTTCAATTCCAACAACCACCATGAGGATTTGTTACTTGCATCAATAGACATGTGACATGTAATATATATGTGTGGAATCCTAACCTCTTCTATTGGCATAAAGCACTTCAAAAGCATCTAGCTCTTATTAGGCCACTACAGTTTATGGATTTCAATTAGAAAGCAGGTTGCATGCCAATGAACTTGATATAGTGATGCATTTTGAGTGTACAATTTGTCTTCCATGATTTTCATTTTCTTTCTTTTGGTTTTTATTTTTTTCTATAATATGGCACCCTCCATACATATTTGAAAAGTTAATAATAGTTTTAAAAAATGATAAGGCAAGAGAGTTTATTCTAGATATGAGGCATCGACACTTGGATCTATAACTTATCAGAGAGTATCAACTTTAATCTTACGTTGGTGTGCCAAAAACTAGGAATTTTATGATCGGGGAAGAATGATGATGAATGCAATGCCCCAAAAAAAAAAAATAGAGGTAGGATATAAAGACATAGTGATATCTTTCAATCAATATGTTTTTTAAAAATTAGAAGTTACAACCTAAAGAAAAGATAGCAAAATTTCTAAATCTATTTAAGGTCAGTATGCTACAATCAACAAGAGGAATCGGAGTGCAACTAGAGATCAATAAAAACATGATAATAAATCCAAAAAATAAGGCTTCTATTATTAGTGCAAGGATAGGTATGTTCAATGCCATTAATGACAGTGACACTCATGATGCTAGAGGTAGTGCATTGTGTCAAAGTAACAAGTAAAGGTGACATGTTTCAAAATAGTGTTGTTAAGATGTTGAATATCAAGAGAACATGACAATGATGCCATGTCATTGAAGGATAAAAATAACAGTTTACAATAATAAAATTGCATGAAGGATGCATTAATCAATCACCATCATACACAACATTCATTTCTATGAGGAATATGAGGGCACTATTACCAATATAGAGGATGATACCAAAAATAATGGTATAGAAATGCTTAAGTATGCATAAAACAATGGTTTCAAATAAAGAGAAACATATATCTAAAGGAAATAGACCTATCATAATTATAGTCGAGAAGCAAATAATAAAATCATTACTAGTGAAAATAGTGACTAAGAAGACATCACCGTCATAAAGCATAAATATGTTGATTCCTCATTAGCGAGGTATGAATGCTATGTAGCGGAGATTTAAACATGTAGTAGTAATGATCAAGAGATGCTATTTCAGACCCACAGGAATCAATGTTTAAAATCCATTTCATAGAAATAATCAAAGATGAAAGAACAATGTTTCTATACTAGGAAGGACAACAACCACAGAGATGAATATATACTAACCATGATCACTACCATGGAAATGATATTAAGGCATAGAAATCAATGATATTAAACTATGGGGATTGAAAATAGTGATACACAAATATAAGGGATAGTGGTTTCAAGCCATGAGATAACACTTGTATGAAGGACAACACCAACATGAACATTGTGAGACATAATGACTTTGAAGATTTAACAATCAAGTGAATGTTATTGCAGAGCATAGAAGGTAGTGGGAACATTTTAAATAATAGATTATAAGAACAGTGGAAAATTCCCAAATATTATTGAAAAATGATACTGCTACATTAAGGGAAAGATGTGTGATGGATGATCATGAACCACAGACAATATTCCATTCATTGCTTTGAGGTTTCAAGATAGATATCCATAGTGTATCAGTGCAATGAAGGGGAAAGAATTAGAAGACAACAAATATCAATGAAAGGTAATAGATCAACCCAGTGTGCAAACAAAGAAAGAGCGCAGAATAACAGTGAGGAACCATGAAATCTATAACTGTAATGGGGTTTGAAAAACCATTTATTTATAAATTCCTTGAAATTTTCCTATAACTATCATAAGCAATAATTCGAATAAAATGAATTTTTTATAGCAGAGAAACAAAATTGTAAAAATTGTACTTATGATACGTACATGTTCATTAAATGCCATAACACATGAGTGCTGAAAAAATTCTACCCTATGAAGTATTATAAGTTTTGAAAAATAAATGGGAGAGTTGTATGTAATGCCCAAAATTGAAAACACTAGATTGGACATTAAACAAACTATTTATTCTACTCTGAACATATCTAATTTGCAATATTTTTTTTTCTTTCTAAACAATGACATACTACATTAATACATAGTGTGAACCTACTTTTTATATCATTTAACTAGAGTCTAAAATGATAATAAATCTACTTAGAATAATAAATCTTATTACGATGTTCAAATAACCAACATGACTTGCAACTGCATACCTGAATTTCTCTTTCTTGCATGTGTATCATATTATCCTTGCCTCTCTATTTCCTACACCTGTATATACGGCTACACAACTAGATGCATGATATAAAATTCATAGTTGATTACATACAAGATCGTAAGATAAACTACATCAATAACTTAGCTAAATCAATCATAAGGTATTTAAAACTAGGTTCGTAAAGAGATGCAAACTATGTAAAATATTGGTAAGGGGTGGCAAGATCAAGGAAGAAATCAAAATTACAAGACCTAAGAGCCATACCTAATGTCTCGAGGGCTCATCATAGATGGCCTTGCCTACGTAACTCACAGAGACATCGTAGTTTAGGTTTAACTTTAAAACCAGTCTTTTAAAGGATGGTAGAAGTGGTTACGCAACCCCTTTCTAGGGTAGAGTCCCCAGATAGCGTCTCCATTGGATGAAACCCACTTAGGTGAAAAAGGATGAGATCCTTATTAGATTCTACCTACAAATAAGTTATACGTATACCTCCTCATAAGGTTACCTACCCAACAATTCGTAACTACGATGGAGAACCAATTCTTGTAAGATATTAAGGTAATATCCATGACCCAAAAAATACAAGATTTATAATTGTATGAGAGGAGATACATATTACCTAATTTTGTGACCACTTATCTTAAAACTTGCATGACATAATTCTATTTGATACTTGCGTGTTGCTTCAGATTTGCACAATTCTGAATGCAAAGGAAATCACCCATGATAAGGTTTTTTCAGCTGTAGAAGGAATATATACAGATCTGATTTAATTTATAAAAGCTACCTATTCCTGTTAATATCAATAGTCAAATCTAGAATATATTTAATTGTCCAAACACCCAAACATCTAGAAAAGAAAGCTTCATTTTTATTAACATTGTTTATTCACTCTCCAACTCTACATATACTACCTTCTAAATCATAACAATCCAAATCTTATTCAATCACCCAAATCCAATAAATATTGACACATTACATAAATGATGTATTAAGTGGATAGATGCAGATAACATATACATACCAAATATTTAAGAGGTTTAACATAGAGGGTGATTGAGAAAATTCTACTTTTTCATATAAGTATTTCCAGCAAAAGAATAGTTTGCATGAATAAAATCAATGAATTACTTGTCAAGAAATCTATTACCTATTACTAAAGAATACATATATTGGTTCATCAAAATATATGTCAAAAAATATAAAACAACTGAAGAAAGTAAAATGAAAGCAATAAACGTAGATTATTGCACCTCAGAATTGGAGACCCTGTTAATTCACATCAGTTCCTTCGTGACCATCTCTCTACAATGCCATGAATGTGAACACTAGATCAGATTTTCATGCATACAAACACAAGTAAACTAATCAAACAATAGGATTTAAGAGTAAAATTGCAAATTACCTTTCGATCAATTTTCTTTCTCTTGTTCAGCAATATTATTCTATTTCAACTTCAACCTCTTTCTTTGCTTTGTTAGGGAGTTCCTCATAATTTTTTATACCGTGTATTCTGCATTTACGTTCAATTACACACTTTCTTTGCATATCATACCGCAGTTTCATTTGGTATTCAACATCACTCTCCCTCTTTTGATTATACTTTATTATTCTTCTGAGGAAAGAGATTTACGTTTAGGTTGCCCTGTAGCATTTGGACCACACTTTTGTGGTGGAACAAAATCAAGGTTGTGCTTCTTTATCCTATGTATATTTGAAAGGACTAAATATGTATAGGATGAAGAGAACAACCTTGATTTCATTCCACCACAAAAGCGTGGTCCAAATGCTAAAGGATGACAAAAAGGTAAACCTCTTTCCTCGAAGAAAATAAGAAAGTAATCAAAAGATGGAAGGCGAGTGACGTTGACTACCAATTGAAGTTGTGGAAACATGAACGAAGCTCACAAAAATATAATAATCTACCATCCACCCATTCATTTCTATGATGAGTACAAACCTGCACAAATAATTCCAAAATAAAATAAGAGTCGGAGTGTAGCATAGTTCCTTCCAAGTGCAGGCAAGGTGGTTTTTCCAAATAGAGATGGTTTTACATGATAAATGCATCTGTTTTATTATTGTTACAACCCAATATCAACAAACAAATTACAAGAATATAAAATTAATTTAGTCAAATTACCTGGCTTCAAATACAGCCAAACCACTCATAGATTCCTTCTTCTAGAAATGTTGTTTAAGACAAAATAGTGAAGTTGTCAACCGATAATGTCAAGTATGACTTGAAGCTTTGGATGCCCAAAAGATAGGAAGAGACAGATAATGTTCATTTGTATTTCTCTCTTCCTGTCTTTGGTCATCCAATGCTTGAAGTCATACTTGAAGGATGTTCACTTGAATATCACTTGTGCATATACCTTCTCTAATCAACTCTTATATACAGGTGAAGGGGACTACACATACATTTTGAGTATTGGTTTTTGTTCTAAGTATTATGTAGGGTACATGGATAAGAAGACAATGGTTGGAATGAAAGTTATGTATGTATCACATGTGCATGTACCTTCTCTAATTAACTCTTATATACAGGTGAAGGTTGTATATTTTGTATAGGTTGCATGTGTGTGTGTGTGTGGAACCATTTGAATAGTGAGAACCATTTGACAAACCCTATGGGACTGGACCTAAGTCTCAGGGGCTCAGCATTGATGGCCTTGCCTACGTTCATGCTCATAGACTTCGTAGTTCGACTTCATACTCTCGAACCAGATCAATCTAGGTTCATCATAGTAAGGGTATAAAAAGAGCCTCAAAGGTTTATTTTTACCTAATTTATAAAATACATAAGAGCAACGTAATTCATGCCATACATAAGGGACTGGAACTATTACTTATGAATAGTGAGAACCATTTGAATAGCCCTATGAGACTGGACCTAAGTCTCTGGGGCTCATCATTGATGTCCTTACCTACGTTCATGCTCAGAGACTTCATAGTTTGACTTCATAGTCTCAAACCATATCAATCCAGGTTCATCATAGTAAGGGTATAAAAATAGAGTTTATTATGTCGTATCACTATATACCACTAATTTTCTTCCTCTAAATAGAGTTCATGTATTCATCTTATATAAATAATATATTCCCTACATTCAATCATTATACTCACATAACATTCATTAACACATAAAATTAATTCACACACAACATTCATGAATAATTCATTAACACATAATTCATCAACATTTACTAGTAGTAAAAAATAACATTCATTAAGACAAGGTTCTTTCATTAGCAAAAAATGTTAATTGCAATCATTTATTTTTTGGTTTCTTGTTTGTTTTTTTAACAAAATGGCTAAGAGGGGCATCAAGATCCTCATTATTCCCCTCCTCTATTGATTTTGATCTCAATACACATCTCCTCATCATGTGTTTAGGAAGACTATGTTGCTACGCCAAAGGGGGGTTCGCTGCAATAACAACTATATGGGTTAAATTTACGTCATTTTATATTAGTGTTACAAGTATTTCATTAATTAAAAGAACTATAAATCAAAAAATAAATTTAAAAGAAAAAACATAGATTTTATTCACCTGACTGTACCACATCATCTACAATAAAAAAAATTTCATCCCAAAGTCAACATGGTGATCACTCTAAACATCCTCCACTCCTTCAGCATGACATTCTATATGCTCTAAAATATACACAAAAAAGGTTACACCAATTTCAATTTTAGATGTTAAATTGTATTAATAATTACATAATTAATTTTCAATAGCAAATGAACACCTCCATCAACACTGTGATCCACATCAGGGCCTTCGTCATGCGGTGTAGGTTATGTGTTAGGATTACGAGGCTGCATTGCAATTCCATGCGCATTGATGTCATTTTTTTCTTTTAAAAAATAAAAATAGTTAATTTATGTTTAAAATTAATATCAAATAGATTGTTACTCAAGTATTCAATTTCAAATATTTTTCATTTGGCATATTTACTTATTTAATAGATGCAGGAGACTCTTGGGTTAGTCCAGTGGAAGCTTGGCGTAGGCGTTCAACCACAACTTGATAGTCTTCCTTGAAGGCAATATTTTTGTGTTCTTTGGTGGCCTCTAAATTAAATTTTGAGCCCTACATTTTTTTATTAAACAAAATTATTTGCAATTTATAAAAAATTTAGATTTATAATTTCATTTACTGTTACTTACAATTCGTACTTGAATTTTTGAATAACCACCAAAGCCAAGTTTGTGCTAGCCAATCTTTTGTAGGCTGGCCTTTGTAGCCTTTGATGTGTTCTGCAACCTATCAAGAGTTTGAAATATGTTAGATTATATAGATATAAAGAACACTAATTAGTGCATAATTACATTCTAGTAGTAGTTAATACTATCGCATACCTTCTTTTCTCATTTGGTGGTGTAATTCCTCTTTGAGTAACCCCTTTCTCCTTTGCATCCAAAATGAATTCATTCCAATGCCTCACTGAAATAAAGGGAGGATGCTCGTACTTTGGGTTGTGGACGAGACTCCTTCTATATGTGTCCCTCACAGTCTTAAGATGTTTGGCAGCTTTTTCTATAAAAAAAATCTCCCTAAAAATGTTGTTACCAAACTCATGTTGTAAATCTTTATGAGTTGTTCTTTTAATTTTTTTTCTTGTAAGTTCCACCTTTTAATAAAAACATAAAATTGTTAGATAAAAATTAACTAAAGTTGCGTACCGTGAATATAGTAAAAGAAATGAAATGAAAGGAAAAATATTGTACCAATTAATGATATGAAATAAAAATAGTGGGATAGGGTTAGTTCACTTATGATATTCTACCTTGTACGTATGGTGGCCCCGAATATCTTTAATGTCAAGTCATGAAGTGCTTTATAAAAAGAGTCGTTCCCAACAAAAATGTCATGTGATCATCAAACCAAAACTTGTTATGAATAAGTAAATTACAATTACAATATAAATAATAATAATTTTAAAGTAACTGGAAGCTTAGAACATTTTACAGGCATCAATTGTTTATCGTCTATCAACAATGACGTCTACATAACTCCTATGCTAGAAATACAGGTAGATCCAAGAAACGATGGTGAATTATCACCAATATACATACTCTGACCTATATCTGGCATAGCATTCATCGGTGTATTGCCTACTGCAGAAAATTAATCCACTATGAGATGCACCCAAGATTAAAGTACAAATTATCAAATCATAATTAACACAAAACCAAATATAGAAAAATAAAGATTTACCAGGCATAGACCGTGAATGTGTCGATGTTTGCATGCTCCTTGTTTCCAACATTACACTCGGCAATCTCATATGGTTGGTCCTTCTAGGAGGATTCATTTGGCTCACTTGATGACCTGAACAATACATTGTTAGCAAAGACATTCTAAAATAATAAGAGTAAGAGTAGCTTTCAATACTGTTCGAGTGAAGATTTTCTTAGAAATTTTGAATTAGTTGTAACTGTACCTTTTCCTATAGTTGTATCTATGGTATCATTAATTCCAATGAAAAATGTACACTTCTAATCGGTAAGTCCAATGAATTTTTTGATTGTTCTAAAGAAAAAATTCCTTGTAACTTGTTAAATTAAGGATTATTTTACCTGAGGTGGGAGTTCTACTAGTACCGGCCTCACCACGATGTCCATGACCAGGTTCTTGAGCAATCAAAAAATCCTGTAACAAGAGCACATACATATTTTAGCTCATGACATAAAAGAGCATAAAATATAAACCTTTATTGAACTTTTGTTATAACTAAAGATTCATTACTGCTTACCTAATAACGATGTACTTGTGACATCAATTCCTTTGTCATCGCTTGTATATCCATGGTTGGATTTGGATCCTTCAACATTTTAATAAATTTTGTAGTGACTATTTTTAATTTTTTCCTCACCACATTTATCGTGTTAAGGATATCTGGGAGGTCATCCATATCTACAGCCATTTCCTCTATTTTTATAGGTGCTTTTCCCCTATCCTGAACATCAATTTGTGATAGAAATATCAGTAAAACTATCAAAATAACTCCAAAACCCTAAATAAAAGAACATAATAATATAACATTTTTCAACTATCTAATTTGTACAATTACAATAAGGTTTACCTTTGCTGAAGAATGGGTGGGTGGAGCATCCCCGCCACCTCTATCATGTGGGGGATCCATGTCATCCTGTGACAAAGATTAAATATAAAAACTTCAGCAAACTGAAAGCAATAGACAACAAAAAAACTTTATTAATAAAATGGTATATTGGAGTCATAAAATAGAGGTTAGTTTAAATGGTATATAGTACTTACCACCCCCATGATAGTAACTTTTTTTTTATCCATGCGATTAAAATGGTAATTTATTATCAGTTCTTCCCCTACACTTATTGATTTTATCGCACATACAAAAACACAATTCCCCTCACGCGCCTCAAATATGCAATTGGGTTGCTTATTAGTTGTCGCAGGTCGCGTGCTATTTATAAAACCCTCAATATTCTCTATTATTTTTGGTCTCCCATCAATGTACATAGAAAATATTTTACTTTGACGATTTTCTTTCCATTGTATATAATTTGTTGACAGTGCATACCTACGCATACTTTTTTTATATTGAGCAATCTGCATCTAATCGTCGTAATTGTAACAACAAAAAAATTAGTGTTAACTGGAGGTAGCTCCTTGGGTACCCATTCTTTCTTAAGATGTGTGTACCAAAAGGGCACCTTGATGTCACCTTTGGTCTCATCATCATAAGAACATGACCACCCTTCGGCAAGGAAAAATTGCATGTGTTTATTGAACTTTTTTCTAATCTTTTGACCTTTAGTTGATCTCCCTATTTTAGTCATACTACATGTCAAACTTTCATCTACCTTTCCCGCATTTCCCTCATTCTAGAAAGATTGATCTTAAAAGTACCTATTTGGTGGTTCCTTCAATCCACCAAATGAGATATATAGTTGGTAAGGAGTGAGATATTTTGCTAAATGAGGGTAATGTTGATGAAGTCGGCCATAAAATTGAACTTGAGGGTAGTACTGTTAAGTCATGAGCAAATTAATACCTCATTGTTAAACCACTCAATGAAGATGGGTGTAAAGAGAAAGCAAGCATTTAATAAACTATTTATATAGGGCGTATTGACTTATACCTACTGATCCATGTCATTGTGCAGGATCCTCATCAAAGGGGTTAAATTTCCTGCATATGTGAATCATTTATCTTAAGTTAGCTAAAAATTACATGATACGTATGCTACAAGTTACGTATAAAACAACATGAACAATATGCAAGATCATAAACAAGAACAAATTATCTTTACCTTAGACATGGAATGCAAGATTGTCAGTAGAAGGGGTGATGATGTGTGTATTCAATTGTCTATTTCTAGAAAGATTGACATTTAAACAAAATGTATACATGTAATCAGCATCAATTCATTGAGAATCATAAGCAATACATTGGTTATCATAAATCACATATGTTGTAATCATTAGAATTGAACACAATGAATTAACTATACCATGCCATTAGAGTTGAATACATAAATAAATCAATATTAAATATGTATACTAATTAATATAAATATATATAAATAATTAAATCACATACCTTGTACATTTTAATCATGTCATTGATCATCTTCTTCATCCATATCATCATCATCACCATCATCATCATCATCATTATCATTATCATCATCATCATCATCGCCACTATCATCATCATCATCATCATCATCATCATCATCACCACCACCACCACCATCATCTTCTTCTTCATCATCTTCTTCTTCATCTTCATCTTTAGTATCTTCTTCTTCCATCACATTATACTTTACCGGCCTTCCTCTTGGATCATGTTTAACAAAAAATGACCAACCCGGTTTATGTGGAACCTCTAAGTAGAACACTTGCCCACATTGGCTTAGAATAATATAGGGCTCATCTTCAATAGGCTCAAATGACCTTGTATTAATCATTGTAAATCCATTATCATGTTGAATAATAGTGCTATCAGGATCATTTTGATTCAGTTGTAGCCTGTACCATTTGACGTCGAATAGAACTAATTTGAAGGAGGTAAAGTTGCACTCAGGTATATCATCCAATATTTCATAGTATCAATTTTGAAATTTTTGAGGATGTATGTGGTTTCTAGATCAAATATTAGTGACCTCAAAGACTGCAGTTATCCCATAATCACAATTTTTCTTTGTGTCATCCAACATTTTTATGCAAAATTTGTGGCCATGATAGTAGATAGCTTTGTGGTGTTTGACCTGCAATTTTTCAAGCGTGTGAAAATTATTTGCATCATGAGTTGATATGAAACATATGGGTTATGATCATTAATATTTTTTTGCGTACCTGTCTACCTCTTAAACCATATGCTAGATCAATTACCATTGGAGTAACTTTGGAATCTTCATTACGATGAGCTTCTCTAACCAATGAAGCAACACCTTTACATGTTAATGAGAAACCATTTTTTTGACATCGTTCAATACATACCGTCATCCAATCAAGATTGTTCGCAATATACAAATGTATTGCATACCACTCTCGATTAACTATATAAAAAAAATAGACCAATTACAAATAACTTATATTGAAAATATATAAGAATTAATTAACTACAATAACATCTTATAATTACCTCTCACTTTCATCAATCTACCTTTCCCCATCAAGTACTCCCCTTTGAATTTGTTAATGGAGTTGGGATCCCAAATACGATCTACATAGATCTTTGCTACAAACTTAGGAAGATATTCACTAATGTACACCATGGTCTAGTATACCATATATCCCTCCACCATAAAACCATTAGGATGTGCTCTTTGTCAAACCAAGCCCTTCAAAAATTTCAAGTCCCTCTCAACCATCCACATTGACCTAGTTTGTACAGGTCCACACAATTCAATCTCCTCAACTTGATGTATGAGGTAGTGTTTTTGTGCATTGAAAAAATTTGAAGGTAGACACTTTTGCATTTCACACATAAGATGAGGAATTTTTCTCTTCCAATATTTTATATCTTCTTTATGGATTTCTTTCGATGACAACCACCTCATATATTTTTCAAGATCATATATAACTTGTTTGACACTGTTGTCGAAGTGGTGTGGGAGAGATAGAGGTAGAACGTACTGCAATAATTGTAAAATGATCTTTTCAATATTTTATAAAATAATACAATGAAAACTACATGCAATATACAAATATATAGTGAATACAAATTAACATGAATTACCTTAATACATGTATGCCAATCGTATGTTTTCATCCCTAGCCCAAATAAACTTTTCTTTGATATGAGATTGTTTATGTTCGTAGAAAATCCTGTGGGAAATCATATTTTTTGTATGACTTCTTTTATAGAATTTCTCTACTGCTCTGACAATAACCAAGTAAGGGCACTTATATCAATCTGGTCTCCATTGTTATTTGATCGAACGACATTTTTCATTGCATGGTTGTATTCCTCAATGTCACTACAAATTTTGACAATTTTGTCTTTGTCACGCCTTTCATCTAATAATTTCCATAATGTCTCTATTACATTCTTTCCAATATGCATAACATCAAAAAAATGCATGATTGGAAGTTTCTCGTAGTACGAAAACCTACTAAATTGTGTAGTATAAATTTTTAGTCCTTTTAGAAGTTGGTCATTGATGCCTTGATTACCTTCACGAGCATCAATTACATCATTAGTAAACAAAATAGAATATCAAAATATAAATTTCAAACAAGAACCATCAGATGGAATGACATTACCTTGATGATTTATTCTATTGTATTCCAACTTCCATAGGCGAGGTGTCATTCTTGTGGCTTTGATGCAGTCTCTTCTTTCCCATTGAAAAGATGTGTTTCAGTAATTTGGTACTTATGATTTCTGTGGAGAAAGTGTCTATACTCATTGAACACCTGCTTTCCTAAACTTTTTAAATGACAAGATTTCATCTTTGAACCATAAACTGGACATGCAAATTTTCCCTTTGTCTGAAGACCTACAAGATTGTGTATAATTGGATTAAATAAATTAATTTTGTGTTAGCACTATAATATACCAAAAAAGAGGTGTTAACAAGAGAACATACCACAAAAATGTGTTAGCCCAAGGGCATCATGTATTGTCCATACAATCATTGCATGGAATTGAAATTGTCTTGACCTATTGGTTTAGAGATGTCATACATAGTGACCCCATTCCATAGCACCATCAACTCGTCGATAAGGGGCTCAATATATATATTCATATCTTTAACTTGGTACTTACCTATTTGAATGAACAAAAATATTACATAATTATTATGACCATTTTGATGGATTATTTATAATAAATTAATTTAGATGACTATTAAATGAAAAATTACCTTGAAAAATCATTTCCAACATTATGTGCTCCCTCTTTATGAACATCTAAAGAGGAATTTTATTGTTGATAACAAAAATAGGCCACACCGAATAAATAAATCTCATCTCTCCAAATGGATTGACACCGTACGCTGCTAATGAAAGTCTGAGATTACGAGGTTCTTCTTTAAAGTGTGGCCAGGTTTCCTCTATTTCCTTGAATTTCAAACCATCCATAGGCATTTGCATAATTTCATCTTGACTTCTATTGCATGCATGGTAATCCATAAATTGTGTCAATCTAGTGCACCTAAATAATCATTGCAGACATGGAATAATGGGAATATACTGAAGAACCTTACAAGGCACCTTTTTTGTTATTTGATCTTATCGATATCTACTAATATGACAATATAGGGAAAACTATTGCAAATTCATATTTTTTTGATATATAATATGATCATTTGAACATGCATGTATTGTTTGATACTCCATTCCAATATCTTTCATAATGGCAGATAATTCTCAGTATGAGTGAGGTAGAATGTTTGATGGTGGTAACAAACACCCACCTATTAACCTATGAACAAATTAAATATAATTGGTTGATATAAAGAATATTAATTGGTACATGATTCACCCTTTGTTAACTATAAGGAAATTATGACTAAAAAAGATGCAAAAAGATGACATATATGACATACCTTAACATACGTGTGATTGCTACGTTGGATAAACCATTCATAACCTTCAAGTTCACCAACAATAATACAATGGAAAGAAAATTTTTTTGGGATCTTTCATATAGGGGCTCATATGCCTTCTCAAGTATAGGTACATCAAGGTCATCTTCATCATCATCATCAATTGCGCCAGTGCCCTCATCTTGATCATCGTGATCTTCTTCCATAGGATCATTACCTTCTACTTTGATATTCATATGTCCATGTTCCCTCATTTGGAAATCCACATTCTCCGGATTGTCATGGTCCATAAAATGAAACCCAGGTTGGTTGGCCTATATCAAAATCATGACCTTAAATTAACCATGACCATGATGTCATCATCAACTTCATTTCTTATGTATATAAATTGTTTAAATAATATATTGAAAAACATACCAATGGACGAAATTTGTTTCCCCCTTCAATGTGACCATGTTGCCTACACTGTTCCTCAGTTGTTTTGATTAGATGTCTTTGAGTCTTTAAGCCCTTACAAATATTGCAAGGACAATAACATTTTCCATAACCTTTTCTTTTAAAGTTAGACCACAATCTAGCAATTGTCTCCTTATTTTGTTCTGGGTTGATATTGTCAGACATGGTCTTTCTTGAATGGAATGACTCGTTACTTGTACATTCACTAGAATGTTGGTGGAAGAAGGATGATTTGTTTACAACCTGCAGATACAGACACTGAACAACCATTTTCTCAACTCTAATTTTCTCAACACAAAGGGACATTTATAATATACATAGAAACCTGATTATTTTAAAATGGAATACACCAAGGAGTACCATTAGAAATATCGACCGTTTACAATCATGAACAGTAAACCTAAATCAGATAGCTCATTTTTTTATCAGCGTGTGTAGTCTCTGTGTATATGAAAACAAATGAAATTCAAGGCCTAATTTATCAAGAGCAACAAACGATGCGGAACCCCACAATCGAAAACATGAAACCTAATAAAAACACTGCAAAACTTGATTGGGACAATGGAATTTACAAAGTAAGGAAAGGTGGGAGGATCAATCAAATAATCAAAAAAAGAAACACGCTTTGTCAACAATTTTCAAAATCATGTCACCAAGCATAGACATAGGAAATCAAAAATGGACAAAAGATAAGAAATATAAAAAATTTCTATGAGAAGAGGTCAAAATAATAATCAAAGTATTATTATGAAATATGCATGTTCATCACTTGTGCATATACCTTCTCTAGTCAAATTCAAGGCCTAATTTATCAAGAACAACAAACAATGTGGAACCCCAATATTGAAAATATGAAACCTAATAAAGAACATTGCAAAACTTGATTGGCACACTGGAATTTAAAAAGTAAGGAAAAGTGAGAGCATCAATCAAATAATCAAAAAAATAAATACGCTTTGTCAACAATGTTCAAAATCCTATCACCAAGCACAGACATAGGAAATCAAAAAGGGACAGAAGATAAGAAATAAGAAAAATAATTAGGGCTATAGAAAAATCATTAAGACTATAGAAAATCAAGTTCTAGAAATAGACGGTTCTGATGCTTTGCCATTACAACAATTGAGCATTCACCATTTGGTACTTCTTGGTGTATATTCCATTTAGAGTTCAAAATTTTGCCAGTAATGATTTGGGGAATGCAATCATGTAGGACACAAACTATTATTATTATTGTTATGAGAAGAGGTCAAAATTAAATTCAACTAGTTTATGCATAAAAGGACATATGTTTAATATACTTGAATTGAATTATGTTAACTTAATTCATGCAGTAATAAAAACCACCCACTCTACACCATTGAAAACATCTTCAATCTCCCTCAATAAGTCAGTGGAAGAGATACATCCCTTATGAAGGATGATGCCCTCTCAAATGGACGTAACTCTTCATTAACCTTAATTATTGTCTTTGTTATTATCATTGTCCTTTCAAGGATTCTCAATCATTTCCTTATACATATTAATTACTACCTTATTACTTCTCAATTGTCGTCCATAGTATTTGCTACATTTTAATGGTCGTTGTTTTTTCATATAATTATTGACTGAGCATAATATTTGGAATTATATTAATATTAATAATTGCTAATATTATAATTATTATATCTTTATTAACATAATATATCATATAAAATTATATTATTAGTATTAAGTGTCTCTTCATTAATTTGTAATTCTATTATTTGTTATTTATTTTTATTTTTATATTTTCTTTTATTAATATATATTATTAAATCCCATTTTGGAAAGGGGATATCACAATTAGTGCGATTGATTTGTGTCAAGACCAATTGGGAAGTTATCTAGGAGATTGGAAATTTCCTTGGCTTCTTGTTGACCACTCTACAATTGTAACAACACATTCTGGATGCAAATTGAATGAAAACCAATAGTTTCCTATGAAATTTTGAACTAGCATGAACGTCTGCAGAGGGATCTAATCCATAAAAGTGTTATGATTTGAAGCCTATGTGATTTTTCATTTTGATACAGTTGATTTGATCTCATTCTTGTTTGTGTAGTTGAAGTTATAATTGATTTGGTAAGCACTTTATGTGGTGCATTTGGTAATCGATTTGGGGATTAATTGCTTACTTTATGTGGTACATTTGACTTAGTCATTTGCAATGATTTGGATAGATTAAATAATTCTATAAATTTTACCTGCAATAGTTACAATGAGGCAATTGTTTTTTATTATGCTTTTCGCTTGAAAAACTTGATTGGAAGGACAAAAGAAAATATGATTGGTGAATATAACAAATTGCCTGGTTTGACAAATGCAAAATCCAATTGTCCACTTATCTTCCAGGTGGTTATCCTCATGTATTTCCATTTGATTATCAATAAAATACACTGTTATATGTACACAAGCTATGTCTCCTAAATGAAAGAATTGATCAAACTCAATTCTACACAACCCAAGAAGAACTTGTCAGCCAATAACCTGTTACAAGAGAAGAAAAAATGGAGACAGAAGGAAAGTGCTCTCAAACTATGAAAAATGCATAAGAGATTAACAAAAAAGTACAAGGCTCAACCTTATAAAAGGTGAGAAAGAAACCCTAAAGGAAAACTAGGTTGCACATTATTAATTATTAATTAATTAATAATGTACCTAAGTGAATCTTAAGTAACTAGAGTAATATAAACTTATATAATTAAATCGATATGATTTAATTAATAAGTATAAAGTAATAATACTCTAACACCCCCCCTTAAGTTGAACGCAGGGAGAAAGCTGACCTAGCAAAAAACTATGAAAGCAAGAAATGGGTCCCGACAACAAGGCCTGATCAGGTACCCAATACAAGGAAATCTTTGTAAACCGGAGACAAAGGAGAAAACCCAGTGGGAAAAACTCCTCTCCAAAAAGAGATATAAAAGCAAGAAAAGATAGAAGGAATGAATTCAAGAGACTCTCTCAAAGCCAGTAGTACAATGCATGTTGCCAACCCCCCCGTGAGAGAGGGTCAAGGCTCCAAAGCCCCCCGGAATGAAAGAACCCCTGGATCAATGAACAAACCACCATGACTCCAATGCAAAGGAGTGAAAGGAAGTGGGCACTGAAGAGGTGACCTCAAAAGGTGAGGTGTCACTGGAAGGCCGAGCTGATGCTCAAAGGAGTAGATATGAGGGTCCTGAAAGGGAATCCCCAATGTAAGTGGTATGACAAGGGTGCTGACACTGTCATCAAAGAGGAGATGAATGTCCTCTGTAGAGTCCTCACCAACCGCACCTGGTGGCTCAATGATTGGAGCTGGAGGGTCAAGTAGTGCTGAAGAAGAATCCTTCTGAAGAGAACAGTACACCTCAGGATGTGGTGTGGCAGTCACAACACTGGTCTCAGGAACAACACAAAGGTTCAAGGTCACTGACTGCATCGGATGATTCTCTCTTGAAAGGGGAGAGCGGTGCTCCAACAATGGAGATAGTGGACCAAAGTGAGAAAAGGTGTAGAGATGGGTGGAATGATCAACTATCCCTATAGAAATAATTCCTCCTGTCACACTATCCTTGATGAAGGCTGAATTGGCCGTGAACTCAACTGTCTTCCCTGACCCACTGCGTGGAATCTGATAAATCGAGAGAAGGTTTGCAGATAGAGATGGAACATACAATACATCATTGAATGTGCCATCCTGAATGCTGACCGAACTTGTCCCATAGACTGTCTGTATAGTGTTATTCCCCATGAGAATATGAGGAATAGGAGAAGTCTCAAAAGAAGAGAACAAATCCTGAGAAGATGCCATATGGTGAGAAGCATCGGAATCCAGTATCCAAGGGACCTGTGAAGGGGATGCAACAGATGCCCTTAATGCATGACCCTATCCAAAATCCTTTCCAGATGTCGAAGATGAGGCAGAAGACTGAAAAGTAGACCCCTGTGAGGTGGAAGAGGAAGGAGAGGAAATAGTGCTCTTTTGAAGGAGAGCTTGCAAATCTGCAATCTATTTCTCATAGCCATCAAATCTCTTCTGAAAACACTAGGACTCATCATGGGACCCCTTCTGACAATAAGAACAAGAGGGGTTCTGAGTCTTCTGTTTCTCCTTTTTAGAAGAAGGTGGTGGGCTAGAAGAGTGCTGAGAAGAGGAATCATATCCTGAGATGACTTGGCAAGCAATGCCTGTGACTGTGAACATGTACGAGAATCTATTTGACTCAGTTTGGACTGCTCACGAGTTAACCTGTCACAGAAGGTCTCAAAAGAGGGCATAACATGTCGTGCACCTAGTGCATCCATAATGGAGTAGAAGGTAGAAGTGAAAATATGATAAGGACCACGAAGCTTAGAGAGTATCAGGAAGATGCACTCATCATCTGACTTTGTCTTTCCAGCAACCTGTAAGATAGATCGAAGAGACTTGAACTTCATCAGGAAGTCCTCAATGCTGGTGAATGAGTCAGGTGCTAAGGAGGTGAACTTTGCATCTATCTGGAGAATCCTGAACTTATCCATGATGCCAAACAAGGTGGAAAACTTGTCCAACATATCCCTGGGTGTGGTCAGACCATCTAGGTGGAACAACAGCCCATCTGAAATATTCAAGGCAATAAAGCCCATTGCCTCATCCATCCTATTCCTGTGCATAAGAGCCTCATAAGGCCTCTGAAGAACTGGCTGAACTGTATCTAGGCATGACCATAAACCTCATGACATGAGGAGTCTGGTCATTCATGGCTTCTACACATGGTAATTGTGTGGAGTGAGAAGCTCAACAGATGATGCGTCTGCCATAGTGCCCTGTACTTGGAATGATTTTTGAATTATGTTTTCTTTCAGAACTAGACAGAAGATGCAGAAGGGGTTTTGTTTTATGTGATACAATATTTTTTTTTTCTGAGATGAATGACAGAAAAGTAAGAAAGAACACCCCCCACAATCGATAAAACCCAATTCCAGCACAATTCTGAAAGCTTGAAAGAAAGAGAGAGAAAGAAAAGCTTTAGAAATTAAATTTGTGTACCTTAACTTTGAGGCTCAAAACTGGCATCAAAAAGGAAGAATCAAGAAATGAAAGCTGCACCAATGCGACGGGCTCGGAAACACCTTTCTGGCGATATTTCATTTTTTGAAAACGGACACCGTATGTCCAAGATATGACCAAAAAGGCACAAGTAGCCTTAAAAGAGAGCTTGCTGGAAAAACATAGACCCTGTCTTAAATTTGACGTCCAAATGACTGTCACCCCTCTGCGCAGTTAAATTTGACGGCCGTCGCTACTTGCCGAAAAAAAAATTTGACCGCCGAAAAATTGGATTATCGCCAAAAAATTTGAAAAATACCAGAAAAATAATTTTCGGCAGCTGACATCAGCTCTGCGTATGGGAAAGTGGGCCGGTGGCGCTATGGTGGCCGGTGGCTGGCCAGTGGTGCTGCAGCGGCCGGTGGGCTGCTCAATGACGGAGCACCGCCAGTGGCGTTGCGACAGCCTATGAGCGGCGCGCCGGCGGTTGGGCTGGGCGCGGGCCGGGCTGAGGCAGTGGTGGGGTGGCGCCAGGGTGGCACGGTGGAGGCACGCCCTGGTTTTCCAAATAAACTTGCCTTTTTTTAATTTTTTTGCATTTTTCGTCTCGAAAAACATGTTCGTACAGCCCTAGAAGGCCAAAAAAAAATTTCAGATGCTCCGGAGGCCAAATAAGTCAAATTTTATATCAAAATTCACCGGATCGATCCTTTGAATTCATTGGAGAGGTCTATTTTGGCCCAAGATGCCTCTAAAAATATATTTTTTCAGATCCAACCAAAAACTACAGCTGAAAGATGAAACCCTTGAAGCTCCAAAAAAAATCTTCAAATCAGGAACAGGCGGCCACAAATCTGAGCTCTGATACCATGAAAGAATTGATCAAACTCAATTCTACACAACCCAAGAAGAACCTGTCAGCCAATAACCTGTTACAAGAGAAGAAAAAATGGAGACAGAAGGAAAGTG
>MU224894.1:1232198-1248174 GCA_018584345.1 Thuja plicata
ATTATTAATTAATAATTAATTAATAATGTACCTAAGTGAAGCTTAAGTAACTAGAGTAATATAAACTTATATAATTAAATCGATATGATTTAATTAATAAGTATAAAGTAATAATACTCTAACACTAAATACCTATATATGTATATCTATGTATATAGTTGGATATATATTTTTTCAGAATATATACACACCTATATATATATATATATATATATATATATATGGGATATCTCTCTTTGATTTTTGATAAACTAATAAGATAATTAGTAGTTCTCTTACCAAAAATCTATAATAAAGAGAAAACTAAATCAAGGACTATTCAGGATAAAGTTCAATTCATCAAGATAGATCTTGCCATTAGTAAACAATGGAATATAACTCCCAGAATACCCCCAAAATAGTAGAGCAATGATTTACTAGTAATTATAAGTAATTATGGACTATAATTACACACTTTCATATCAAATAGTTGTTTCTTATAATTAGGCCCTTAGATTATTACTCTAATTTCATAGAAATAATGACTCCAAGGCATCGGCTATAAGGTATGGACAATAGTAACTAACAATAATGTGAATACAGAATGTATTTGGTGGAGATTGATCCTCATAATCTCTTATCTTGAAGTTTTTAACTTTTCAGTACAAATATTTATTTGCGGGTTCATGTTTCATTTCCACTATTGCTGCACAAGAAACGATGAAAGTGTCTTTCTTGCATGAAAGACAGATGCAAACAATGCAGATATAGTGTATGCTTTCACATATTGAGAATTTTAAACTGCAGTTTGATAGAAATTTATCATCTTGGAGTCCCTTCTTTTCTAAGGAATCTAGCCTTCATTTAAATTCCATGTCTGACAACTGTTTTGAAAATAATTTAAGTAACACTGTTGACCAGTTACTCCAACCTCAAGAAAAAAAATCTCTGAATGATGATAAAAGAAAAAACCGCTTCATTTCTCCATTGTCTAGGTTAGTATTTGAAATAACCTTTCTATGAGCTTGATAATTTTCATTCTGGTAAATTTATAAATTATTAGAATGTTCTTACTTCATTTGAGTGAATTGCAAAAACTGAGAAGATACAGTATAGTGCCTACTCTAACAATAATAATAAAAATAATGTTGCATATTGAGATTTCTGTTACTAATTCATGAGTAACTTAAAGTTCTGTAACTTGTTGTGGCTTCACTTCTTCAACATCTCTGCTGATGGATTTTGTCGATTAATTATAATTTTTTAAACATGCTTGAAGGTGTATTAGATATATGTGCTATTTCTTTTATGAGTCTTGTTGTGCTTTCTATCTACTACATTGTGTGTGCTCATTCCTTCTAGAATATAAGAAATGTTCTTATGTTGAGATTAAAACCCCATATATATTACCTATGTATAATCTAGAGTAGATTAATACAAAAGACCAATATGCATCTCAGATTCTTGCTTTTGGTGCATATCCAATGGGTGACCTGCCAGCCAATGTTGTATAAAGTTCCAACAACACAGGATGGAACTTTTAGCAGCACAAAAGAAAAAATTCATGGATTTGTTCATTCCAATCTCTAAAACATCTATGAGAAGACCAGCCCATCCACTTGGACCCATGCTAAACCCACACAAACCACTATTCAAATTGAGAGAGCCCTCTTGAAGGCTCTCCAAAATGAATTTTCCTCCAATGCCTCCTTTGTGGGAAGGGCTCAGAAGTCTTTTCTTGGAAGTTTATCAATTATGTTAGAAACATTGAGAGGGGGGGGTGAATCAATGTTTGTCTATTAATTATATTTCAGCACTTTAAACATAAATCAAACATACACTCAATGAAGCTTAACACAAGAACTCATAACACATGATATGATTACAGGGAAACCTTGATCAGAGGAAAACCCCAGTGGGAATTAGTACCCACAAATATTGCACTAGTATAATGAACTTGTTAAAGTTCCTTTGCCCTATTAGGAGCAGTCTTTACAATCCAAGTACAATGACCCTATTAGGATTCCATTACAAAACCCTGTTAAAGGTATATGGCTCACTGCCTGAGCTCACTACCCAATAAGATGAAGGCTACAACCTTCTGATAGTTGATATACACTATATAAAAAATGAACTGTTGTGATGACACTGTTGTCTGATCAATTTCGTTTATGCACCAATGCTCTTACTCTCTTAAAGAGCTTTATCTCATACTAACTTCACTATATTTCTCTTCTATATCTTTCTTATACATTTTCTTTGACACTTGTAATATATATTTACATTACATATTTATATGTTTGTGTTCGAATAGACGCGACTCAAAACAAGACTATAGTCGGTCCTAAAACATAATACACAATGCTTCCAAACAAATTGTCTTAAGCGTGTTTACAATAATACTAAAGACATTATTACAAACATATTATCAAAGGCGCTTGGCCTTTACACAACAAAAAAATTCACGTTGATCCAAAAACTGAAGTTGGCTACATGCTTTGTTTCCTGAACTACAGTAGTATTTTTCTTCCTATAACTTGTCTGTACTATCATTTCATACCACGCGTGTCTGGACTTAGTATGCATACATCACATAGAACATATATCTAAACATGCATACTCTGATTCTATCTCTCGCACGTGCGCTGATGTGTTGATCGCTGTATAACTTTGTTTGTCCTATTTTCCATACTTAGTCATTTTATCTTCTAATTTATCTTTGACAGAAAATTAATATGAATTTTTTGCCATGATGACAACACAAAATAAGTCATGTACCTCTAGGAGTCAACTTGCCAACAATCTCCCCCTTTTTCATTAATGGCAACAAAGGAATGTGGCCAAGTTTCTCAAAATGACTTAACACACAAAATAATTGTATATCATTACATCTCTTAACATATTTATATATTTCTCCCCATATATACACATTCTCTATATACATTACTCCCCCTTTGACATTAATGACAAAGGTGTCCAAAACTTGTAAGTCTCTAGATACTTACTCCATGTAAACATCTGGGTACACAATCTAAAGAGATTGGATCTCTTTATGCCAGAATACCTTCATTGCATCAATTGTATGGAGATGGGCACATAGGGCATATATTAACTTCTCCATCTTTATCAAATCCATGCAAGGACCTTGATCATATGTGACAATGGTGGCATCAATCGGTTTGATGTTATCTTCCAAAACTGCTAGAGAGGGCGCTAGAGCATTCCTCAGTTGGGTCTGCCTGATTCTTATCTTATTGATCTCCAATTTTTCTTTTTCAATTTTGTCCAAATATCCTTGATAGACATTGTTACAGATGTTCATGTCTTGGGTGGATGTCTCAACTAATTTTCTAATAGTGTCCACCATGATCTCTTCCTCTTCTATCTTTTTGATATATTCAGAGGTGAACTTCACTCTATCCATGCAGTTTTCTATACCCTTCTTATCTTTAGCTGTCAATTCTTTCAATATAGATTGCCCAATCTTTAAATATTTTAAGTCTAAGGTAAAATTATTTACCAATTCATTCAATCTCTCCTTTTTATACTCATCTTCTACAATTCTAGTAGCAGAGTGTACTAGGTCTGTAAAGTGTGCTTTGAAGCTTGTTAGAATGTTGTCAACATCTTCAACTGATTGAATTTTGGCTACTTTCTTGTCTATAGACACTAGATCATTCAAGATGTTTATTTATTCCTAGAAGAGAGGGTTCCTCATAACCTATTTTTCTTTTTCCTTTTCCATAGCTAGAACGTTGATCTTCATTAAGTCTTCTTCTCCCTATGCATCTAGACTTGATGAGTCAAGAGTTAAACTTGACAACAATGAAGTAGATGGTAAAGTGGATGGAGTGAATATAGAGTTTTGACTGGTATCCATGCATTCACTCTTTACTGGTATCTCCTTGACTGGTGTCTCATTATCTTGAGTATCTTTCTCTTTATTCAAATCTATTGGATCATTGGAGGGAACTTCATCTTGTTGTACAGATGTATCATCAGTGCACATCTCTTCAGTGCTTACAAATACTTTATCAACTTTGTCCATGTCATTTTTAGATGATGTCATGGATATCTTGATATCATCAATCACTAAAGTATCTTCTGAGTCTTTTTTTGTATCAGAAGTTATTGAAACTGATGGTGCTAAAACCTGTGGACCTGTCATAGGTGCATTTTGAATCACTGGTTCTGTAACCTGTTTGGGAGGAGCTGGAGTTACCTTTGTTGTAGGGGTCATTTATGGATACATGTGTCTATCCATAAACACTTGTGCAAAAGCTTTTTCTATCTCTTTCCCTACTAACTTATATTCCTTGTTCATAATATGAAGTGTTCTTGTCTTAGTTCTTAGATGAGGCTTCACCAGATCTAACAGAATTTCCTTCTCATCATGTGATCATATAGGGAGAAGATTATCCAATGTTTCTTCTCTTATCCTCATATATTCCTCAATTACATGTCTCTTCATTATTTCCAGTATGTTCCATAACTTATCAGGTATCACTGTCTTGAGTTCTAGAACTGATTTCTTAAACTTAATCATATGAGAGATGATCATAGAATGTATCTCAGATTTATCTATCTCTTGATACTTGTCATAAACCTTAGAAATTTTGTCTAGTCTACCTTCATTAACAATATTTTTCTTTAAGACATTTAGACTAGGTCTAAATCCTACTTCAGGAGGAGCTTGAGTATTTCTTAATGTGCTCTGTGTAGTTCTTGAGGATGGATGACCTGTGGGTGCTTTCTTCCCTCTAGATTTCTTGCTTGGTATAGAAGGTGGAGATGAGTCTAGGTCAATGGTGGTAGAGGGCGTAGAGGTTCTCTCTACTTTCTTCTTTTTCTAGATGTCATCAGTCTTCTCAAGTTGTTTTGCAATCTTAGCTTCCTTAGCTTTATCTAATTCTTCTTGAGTGATTCCATGAACTCTTAGGATGCTAGATGTAATTTTGGATGCCTTCCTTTTATTTTCAGCACTGTATAATACAAAATCAACTTCATTAGTCTTTTCTCTGTAAGTGCCCTACCTGGGCTCATTAGGATCTTTGGGCGTAGACAAGAGAACTTGTGCATATCCTTCTAACACATGTTCCTCCACTTTACAACCAAGTAGGTGAATCCATTTGGTTCTAGGTTCAACTGCCTCCATACAAGTGCAATCTGTTTCTACCATGAAACATATGGTCTCCTTATATTTATCAACTATCTTCTCAGATGATCTGAACCTTTTCTGCATCTTGATCCTGAATGTTTTAATATCCATGTCCATGGCATCTTTCATACTGCTCTCTGATGTGGCTTTAAGTGAAATCTGAGACATTTTAGGTTTGCTTCTATCTAGGTAAATATTTTTAACCTTACCAGCAATATGGAAGTATAAGTATATGATCAAAGACCCAAACCTGAATGTCTTGTTCTTGTCATGCTTGATAACTCAAATTTTGTCAATCAATTGAGCATGCAATATCTCACATATATTGTACTGAGTGTTATCCTTCACCATCCTTATTGCTACTAGAAATATGGCTACTAACACACTGTTTAGTCTGCTTGCATGTTGGAACTTGTAACCAAGTATCATAGTTAGAAGCTTTATGTCATCTTCCTTGATAGGATCAACTGTCATACTATGCTTGTCACTTCTTGATAAAAAAACTTGTTCAACTTTCTTCTTGACATCCTTTCCAGTAGGAATAACTGGTCTAGTCTTAGGAAGTCCTATTAATTCATGGATTAGGTTAGAGGTGATGTGGATAGGAACCTCACCAATCCAGAAAAGGTCATCAGGTATTCTACTTAGTAATATCTTCACCCATTCTGGCTCATAAAACTCGTGCGCATTGGAGTATTCAAATATAGGGTTATCAGCCAGATGTGAAAATTCATCCTTGAATGAGTAGTATGGTTTCATCATGGATCCCATAAGAGTGGTTATGCTTTTGTCTCCTACTATTTCCTTCTTGCATTAGATGTATGCGCGAATATCTTCCACGTGCACGACTCTGAGTGGAGTTTTAGAGAATTCTCCTTCAACATCATCTAGAATGGACTTGAATGGATGCTTCTTAAAGACAAATCTCTTCCTCTCAGCAGTGTCAAAAACAACTGGGGTTGCCATACTTACTTGGAACTTAATTAAGTAGGGTTTAACGATAATTTGAAATGGTGTGACTACTAGGGTTCCGTTCCAACTTATTATCCATTTTCTTAACCACCAAATATGTTGTGCTTCCATGCTTTGATGCTCAGTGCTCTTTTGCTCTCAAAATTCTATAATCTCAAATGCAAATGTGAAGAAGATCAAACATTTACATCTTTTTATAAAGGTTACTACATTTAATGGTTGCAACTGTACGTAGTTTCATAGAGAGTTTCAAAATTTGTTTTGAATGTATTATAGACAATGTGTGTATGCATACTACTATATCATGTGATCATAAGCATGAATTCATAGGCGCATACTCAGAGGTGAGTATACCAACTACACAGGGGTTTCAAGCTAGAATAGCTCCCCCTAAGACCAAGAAGGTCTATTCAACTAGAAGTAGGGGATGCGTCCACTGTGGATGCGTCAACTAATTTTTTCTCTGCATTGTCCTTCTTTACTTCTACCAAAATTTTGCTTGAATCTTCTTTTTCGTGAACAAACTTGACTTCTCCTTCTTCAAATAGTGATTTCTTAGGATCCTCTTGTTTTTGAGTTCTGGATCTACAAAACCATGAGATGTGTCCAGCCTTTCCACATGTGTGACAAATGATAGGAGGTTTGTTCATCATGTTGCACTGCTTTGTTGTGTGTCCATTGTAATTACATACCTAACATGTAATGTTCTTCTAATTTCTCTTATTATTTTGATTCATTTTTCTCTGATTCTGTTGTGACTGATTTCTTTGATTTGTTCTGCAATGTATAGCCCTGTGACCAAACTTATTACAGGAGTAACAATAACCATTGAAAGGTCTTACTTCTTTGAAATCTCTTTCCAAATGACCATGTTTATTACATGCATAACAAGTTATGTTAACTTTCTTGATTTCTCCTTTAGGTGGATCTATTTTAGTCTCTGCAACATTTTCAACTTTCTTTGCTTCTGAAGATGCTTCATGTGCTTTCTTTCTTTCTTGCAATGAATTGATTTCAAATTGTACTACACTATATCCAAGACCAGTAGTGTTTCCTCTTAGCTTTTGTGCATGGATCTGAGATTGAAGTGAATCAGAACTTGTGTGGAGTTTATCAATCTTATCCTTTTCTTTTGTTAATTCAGATTCCATCTTTTTATTTATGTTTTCCAATTCCAAGACTTTCATTTTTTCTTGCAAAATCTCATCTTCTAATTGTTTGCTTTATTTGATCATTTCTTCAATAGCAATTTGACTATCTGTTAGTTGTTCATCCAGATTTTCAATTTTATCTTTTAGAGACATGTTCTCTTCATTCAGCTTGTTGACCATTCTCCCTAAATCACTTGTAGAACAATTTTTCAAATCTTTTCTCAATTTATTGATAAGCATTTGTGAGCCATCAACTTTCAGTCTAAGTTCTTCATTTTCTTTTTCAGATCTGTCAAGATCTTCAACAACTGCTTCAAGATTCTTTTTTAAATGTTTTTCTTCTGTTGAGTCCATGATCTCCTCAAGTGGTTAAACTTTCTTTCAGAGGACCAAAGCTCTGATACCAATTGTTAGAAACACTGAGGGGGGGGGGGGTGAATCAGTGTTGTCTATTAATTATATTTTAGCACTTTAAACATAAATCAAACATACATTCAATGAAGCTTAACACAATAACTCATAACACATGATATGATTACGGGGAAACCTTGATCAGAGGAAAACCCCGGTGGGAATTAGTACCCACAAATATTGCACTAGTATAATGAACCTGTTAAAGTTCCTTTGCCCTGGTAGGAGCAATCTTTACAATCCAAGTACAATGATCCTATTAGGATTCTATTACAAAACCTTGTTAAAGGTATATGGCTCACTGCCTAAGCTCACTACCCAATAAGATGAAGG
This sequence comes from Thuja plicata, assembly GCA_018584345.1. Classification (NCBI taxonomy): domain Eukaryota; kingdom Viridiplantae; phylum Streptophyta; class Pinopsida; order Cupressales; family Cupressaceae; genus Thuja; species Thuja plicata. Next base: position 1,240,203 of record MU224894.1, read on the forward strand.
CTACAACCTTCTGATAGTTGATATACACTATATCAAAAATGAACTATTGTGATGACACTGTTGTCTAATCAGTTCCATTTATGCACTGATGCTCTTACTGTCTTAAAGAGATTTATCTCATACTTACTTCACTATACTTCTCTTCTATATCTTTCTTATACCTTTTCTTTGACACTTGTAATATACATTTACATTAAATATTTATATGTTCATGTCTGAATAGACACGACTCAAAAAAAGACTATAGTCAGCCCTAAAAACATAATACACAACGCTTCCAAACAAATTGGCTTAAGCATGTTTACAATAATTTAAGACATTATTACAAACATATTATCAAAGGCACTTGGCCTTTACACAACAAAACAATTCATGCTGATCCAAAAATTGAAGTCGGCTACATGCTCTGTTTCCTGAACTGCAATAGTATTGTTCTTCCTGTAACTTGTCTGTATTGTCATTTTGTACCACATGTGTCTAGACTTAATATGTATACATCACATAGAACATATATCTAAACATGCATACTCTAATTATATCTATCACACATGTGATGATGTGTTGATCGATGTATAACTTTGTCTGTCCTATTTTTCGTACTTAGTCATTTTATCTTCTAAGTTATCTTTGACAGAAACTTAATATGACTTTTTTTCCATAATGACAACACAAAATAATTCATGTATCCTCTATGAGTCAACTTTCCAACAAATTATGTGTTGCCAAAAGCAGTATCTTTAGAAGGATACAGAAAAATAGCCTTTGTGATTGCAATTTCGGCAATGTCCTTATAATTAAATATGTAGATTACAGAGTAGGTGGTTCAAGGTTCTACGAACAGGGGTGGATTCTATTACACTTGTAGGCTTTCTTGTCACTATGGTTCCTAGTGTATTTGAAAAAATTGAGCAGGCCAATATTTTGGTTTAGAGTGGTCTGTTCAATGTTATGAAGGTCAATCATAATCAGATTTACATAAGTCACATAATACATATGCTAAAGTAGACAATAAACAATTAGAGATACATAAAACTAAATACAACATGACATGGTAGTAATGAATAACCCACCCTTGAAGAGAGAGATATGGTACTTTTTCAATGTAGAAAGTGGAAGTTGTTATTGGTTAATCTAGATCAATTGGGTCCACTACAACCTCATGAGATTGAGCTTGTGTTAAGGCTATGATAAGGAATGCACACATGTCTATGGTAGGATAGAGAATCTATGATCCCTTGAAAATTCTTTTCAGGTAGTAATGATAGGATATCATATTTATGTTTTGAAGCCTCTTTATCCAAAGGGTATCAATGGCATTTCTCTCTTCACTAGAATCGAGCGTGCAGAAGATGCTTTGCATCATTTGGGTATACCACTCAATTTCTATACCCAATGGATGAAAAGAAACCTTCTACACCCTTATTAGATTAAAGATAAAGGACATTGATCCCCTTTTTATAAATATTCTTCAAGAAAGATAGATGGTATCCTACTGTTTCTACCTGAAAAGAATTCCCAAGGGAGAAAGAGAAACCAGTGATTAGTAGTCGACAATGGTAGGAAAGAGCAACAATTATACAAAACCATAGTTACAAATATAGCAAAAGACTTCTATTACAATGTAGGAAAGTAATCTCAAAGAAGATATAATTGAGCCACCATTTTTCAAATAAGTGATATCTGAAACCATTCCTTGTGTCAAAAAAGAGGCAAAATCACAACAGCATAATGCATAAGGATATAAAGTTCATTAGCTAGATAAATTTTTGTAATGATGATGAACATATGGATATCTAAACCCTGAGTATGTATCAACAAAAACATTTACAAAGAAGAGTATTCCATACATTATGTTAAATAGTTATTTTTCATGTCTGTGTTTGATCTAAAGATGACTTAGTTTGTTGAAAAAAATGCCAACTCCAAAGAAGTAGTCCATCATAACATTCCTATCGTCACAAGTGAAAAAATATTCATTGTGGCCATAGAAGATACTCATGCCAGCATAGTTATCATTAGCGCAAGATAGCTTGAACACCTCCCACGCCTCTACCATTTTATTTTTAAAGCCAGCTCTATTGTCAAAAATTGAGCCAAGCCTGCCAGAGATAATGTTTGGATTGATGGTCTGAATCCCCTGTGCAACTTTTTCCAAATTGTCGAAAACAACCACATGCTTAACCACCCTATATACCCATTCTAACCAACCGGTAACTTCAAAGAGAGTAGAAAATACTAGGTTATAGATCACCCCATCATGTACATGCAAGCTAGCAATATTATGTTTTAGAAGGTAGAGAATAGCATGTTTGATGTCATCATCACACACATTAAATAATCTTGAGCACTATTCTTCCAAGGACTCAAAATGACAACATTCAATACCAAATGTTTTTTCCATTGAGAAGACCTAAAACAAAGTAACAATAATGAAAATAATGAATAAGTATGGCAACATAATGAATAAGTATGTCGACATAACGATACACACACACACACACACACACACACACACACACACACACATATATATATATGTATGTATGTATGCATGATTATGTAAATGTACACATAATTATGTATATCTATACATATAAGAAAGAAATCAGAAATGATGAGACAACATAGACTGGTTGCAGAAATGATGACACAAGATAAAAGGGGATGTTTGTGCCCCCACTTTCCTATCGTCAAAAAAGAACATGTGAACCGACCCAACAACTTAAACTCTTTAAATTAGACATTTTTATATTTGATATTGGGGGTTGTTAAAGTAGTTATGAAATTAACAACACTAACAAAAATCACCCTCAAATTTACTAACTTTTTGTGATGATTACTGTAAAATATCATACCACTTCTACGCTTGTTTATTAGTCTTACTTCTATCTATGCTAATTTTTAACTTGCAAATTAAATGCATAAATAAATAACCAGAAAGAAGTTCTATGCCTCATGTTTTTTTTTGTCACACGATTATATCTGATTATAAACAGTTCAGGTAATTACAAACTTTATTCAGATATAGAGAATAAAGTAGTCAATGTGCACCTGGAGCAAACTGTACAACAATGATAGCAGATCACTTTTACAATGACAGTCGATATAAATTGATGTAGCCTGTGTTGGTAGTTGCAAGGAAAATTAAATCACAAAACAATTTGCACCAACATGGGTAGTCGCTCAGCAGAATATAGCTTGACTCCCAACCTATTATAATTCCTCCAAACCGGATATTACTAAATTCACCTTCCCATTATCCACAATAAGGAAAAAAAGATTAGAAGCCAACCTTGGCAGGAAGGAAAAATAAAAAATAAATTTAGTATCTTCAAAAACCCTTACCAGATATGCCTCTGAAACCTCTAGCAATGTCGAAAATAATATTTTGTTATGAAAAGATCAGTAGGACATCAATTTCATGTAGAAAGGAATGAGCAACATTTTTAGAATATTTCAAGACATTGGATGCACTTGTGACAATGGAAAGAGGATGTAAAACAATGAAGGGGATAAAACAAAAGATCAACCTATAGAGATCAAATACATTGAGGTATAGAACAAGGGGGATCTCACTATTATGAATTCTAAAAAAAAGAGATCCACATACTATCATGTGAATGCAAATACAAAGGTTGTTTATAAAGAGCAAAGCATTTTATTGAAGGTACAAGAAACATGTGTTCAAACTCAAGGACAATCGTAAAACATCACAGAATATATAAAAAATACTAGGAAACGGGGATGAAAAGATAGTAGTAGTGATATCAGTTGTCGAAGCTATGGATAGATGGAGAGTAATAATAGTGAATGGGTTTCAAATATATTAATAGAAAATCAATACAACAGCAATGGCAATATAATGTTAAAACAATGAAATAATGTTCAACTTAGAAAATCATAATGGAAATCTATCAATGTTAAAAGCGGTTAAGGAGTGACAAAATATGGAGATTTATAAGGGGTTGTGCCTTTCATTGTCAAAAGCGGTGACAAGGAATATCAATACAGTGATAGTTAAGTTGCAAGATAGTTTTATCTAGTGAATATGTACATATACATTTCTATATGAAGTGCAAACCAGTGATTTGTATGGAGAAAAAATAAGATGTCAAGAAAGAGTTAAAAAAGAGATATCATGGTTCTTTAATGAAGATATATTTACTATTCCATTGGATGTATGACTACCCAATCAGATGTAGTTATTATTCTAAATGATAAGATGGTTGTTTTATTGGATACAATAACCATGTTTTGAGGAATCAATGACTGATCCATATTGTATTTTAGGATATATAGTATTCATTGATTTCCATAAAGATTCATTTACTATTCAAAGATAGTCACAGTGAGAAGAATGAAGATGATACTATCAATGAAGCACTATCATAAAAATAGTACAGAACTATGAATTGAAATTAGTGAAAGTATTTTCCAAGAAGGAATGTCTACTACAAAATTGATCAAGTGAGAATAATATTGAAGATCTAAAGAGAAAATGAACTAGAATCTTATTGACATAGCAGTGACAACTTCAACAAAGAAATAATGCAAAATAGATAATGAAGCAATGAAAAGTGAGTTTACTACCATAATTTCAATTAGTAGAATAGCAGTTGAACTTCTTGAGTTTCTCTTATGCCTAATATATATCAATGTTTTATAAGAACATTTAACCCTCTTATCTTTGTCAATGTTTTAGTATTTATCATTGGTCTATATACATTGTAAAAATAACAACCTTTCATTGTCATTGATATATTCAATATATTGTAACAAGCATATAATGTTGTGCTCCTTCACTATTCATCAGACTGTCAAAACCCCTAGGCTCTAGATATCTTCCCTATGACTTTTAAAATGCCTAAATAATGTTTTTTTTTTCTTATAGTCAATGTTCTCAACTTATTCTCTTCATGGTAATTTTTGTGACCCTTAATGTCATTGTAATCATTTTTTATTTAGTCTTTTGTTGCTCAAATGCATAATAATGACTAAAACATAGCTCTCATTATCACTTTTTTCTCATGGTACTGATTATGTCACTTCTCCCTCTTTTTTTTCTCTATGACATCACTACTTATTGATAGTTCTTTTCATTGTATCTCTATTATTTCTCATTGAAATCCTCTCCTAATAATGAATGATATTTTTTAAAGACAAAAAGTGAGCACTCTATCTTCTCTACTACTATTAAAAAATGCTTGATATCTTAATGTTATTCATATATTTGTAATAGTACTGATCTCCATGAAATCAATGTCTTTTCTTCTCCATTTTCAATATGACTATTCAACACTTTCAATCACATCTTCACATTGTATTTCATATTTATATAAATTCTTTTGGTTAAGAACAATATAGCAGTATTTTGAGGGCAGCGATCGTAGCTTTTATAAATGAAGAGAAAAAATACAATGAACATATGAGGACAAAAGTACCACAAATAAGGATTGGTCTAGTTCATAATAGTCAAAAGGAATATAAGGTAAACACAAAGGATAGAAAGTTGATTTTAGGATAGTTTATGAATTGTGATCAGCATGTCATCAATGCAAAACGGGGAAGAGAAGCATTGTTACAAGGTGTAAAGTTTAAAAAAGGGGGTAAGGAGATTATTTGTTAATTGTTGTTTGATTTGTTTAGAGTGTGTTGAGTTCCTTAACCCTACTTTACACATAATTGAATTGTATTGATTGTGTATTGAAATTTTGATTAGGGAGAAGATAAGATGCTCCTTTTCTATCCTCAAATGCACAAATGGAAGATCCAATTTGATCAACCCAAAAGAAGGGTTAATGCACAAATGAATCAACTATTCAGAAAGAGAACAAAGAAGGGGATCTTAAATTCTGTTAATTGATTAAATGAATATGTTTAATTATAGTAATTAAAAAGGATAGGAAGAAGAACCAACCTTACAAAATTGCAGATCAAAGAATGCTATTTTCTGAGGTTTGTAGACTATTTCTGGAAAAGCTGACAGATGATCCCGAACTGGAACGCAGAGACGAACTAAACCCAAAAATATTTTCCTGATCCAATGTCATCTTATGAAAAACATCAACCTTGACCCACAAATGTGAACCCTGACCCAATAATGTCGACCCTGACTTGCACAGGTCTGACAGAGAATATGTTCGTGTTGTCTGAAAGAAAGCCGAAAAGGTATCCAGATCTGTGTCCAAATCCATAGTCTCAAACCTATACCTGCAAGAAAAGAGGATTTTCTGTTGGGGGGAAGGGTTTTCCTTAGTCAAACCCCAATTTTGGAATTAACCTTAAAGTATAATTGAAATTGCATAAAGATAAACAAAGTAAATGCTCAAATTCACCTTTCTTGTAAAAGTCCTTGTGGCGGATTCGAATCCGTGGATCCACAAGTATGCTTCAAAATGTGGAATATAGAAAGGTAGGATGTCTTCAATCTATTTCTTTTAGATCTCCAACTCCAAGTCTCGAATGGGTTCTTGAATTTGGAATAGGCTTGGAAGAAGGTGGATGGAGGGATCACCAAAAGGGCACTATGTAGCTTGAATCCTTCAATGGCCTCTAATGGATCTCCTTCATGAAAATGGATGCTTGAGAATGGATGAATGCTTGCTTCAAATATTGTTCCTTAGCTTGCTTGAACTTCACTTGATAATTCTTGATCTCAATTAGGAATGCTTGATGCTTTATTAGAAGACTTAGTTCTCTTGATGATGGTTATTGTTAGAGAAAATGAGAGGAGAAGGCTCCCTTTTATATGAAACTAGGGCACAATCTTCTAAGGAGGCCGACATAGGATAATTAAATTCCCATTAAAGCCTTTACCCCTAGGAGAGGACCCATATTAAATATAATTTAGGAATCAATGCTTCGGAACCCAAAATAGCTGACCCAGAAGCGGGAAAACACTTTTTGCAAAGACTGACATCCGAAAACTGTGAGACCTCAGGATCTGAACCCTGGGTCAAGGTTGAGGTTGACCTTGACCTAGGTTAGGGTTGAGGTAAACCTTGACCTAGGTTAGGGTTGAGGTTGACCTAGACCTAAAAGTTCAACCCTGACCTTGAAGCCCAGAATCACCAGTCTACAGTTCAGAATGCAGAAATCAGGCTAAAAAGGAGTGGAAAGAAGGATAGAACAGGGGGGAAGCCATGTCAAGATCAGGAACCCATTCAAGGAACTCGTCATGACCCCAAACCACTTACTCAGAAGGCTAAACAAGTCTACAATGGAAGTGCTTCCATTTTCTGACTATATATTTAGCCCCCACTTTAGCAAGAGTATGAGCTCAACACAAACTCTTGGTAAAGGAGAACATACAGAAAAGACAATCTTATTGGAACCAAAAGGGATAAAGAAACCCTCAAGCCCCCAACGGACTTAAGTCTTTATCAACCCTAAGATCATGATAAAAGAGACATCACTTAGTTAAGGAGAGAGAGAGAGAAAATGGTGTGATTATCTTTCCCAATGAGAACTATGTTCATTGTGAACCACACAAAAAGTGTAACTAGAAAGATGGAGTTGAACTACCTAGTGAATGTGGCTACTCACTAGTCAACCCATCAGGGAGATCCATTCTTAAAGGGATCAAAACATTGTAAATTGAAAACTGGTGGGATCAAGAGATCCATGTAAATTTAAACTGGAGGGATCAAGAGATCCTAAAAAAGTAAAAAAAATGACCATGCTTTAATGATTAGTTTCTTTTAATCCATAAAGGGAAAATTTTTAAATCTTGAAAACTATTTTGAACGTGTGTGTGTGCAAAAAGAGAGTAGAGTGTATGCCCCCATGTTAAATTCATTGCTAACACTTTAACAGGGGCAATGGTTTTAACGAAAATATCAACAGCTCTACGGATTACGTTTCCACTACGAGATGCCCCCAAAGGAAGACAAATCAAGGGAAATAAAACATAAACATACATAAGAACACAAGAGGGATCTACCTAATGTGGGGTCAATATGATCATAAGATA
>MU224894.1:1257033-1275713 GCA_018584345.1 Thuja plicata
CGCTGATCTAAGGAGGCCCCAAACAAAAATTCAGACATTTTTGAGTTTTTTTTTTTTTTTTTTTTTTCTTGGATATTTCATAAAAAATCATTTCTGGGCACAAATCAGAGTTTCTTTTCAAGAAAATTACATTTTTGGAAAGGTATTGAAATTATAGAGGGGGTTTATTCTTTATGTTTTTAATTTCTATAAAATTATTTTGCAAAAATAATAGATCTTTTCAAACTGGTCTTTTATGATAAAATGGGTCCCTAGGGCACAAATTAATAAATTATGATCTAATTTTTTTTTTGAAGGTACCATTTGACATAAGAAAGCTACAGTCCAAAATTCAAATTTTTTTGAATTTTTTACGATTTTTTATAATTTGTTTATGATATTTCATAAAAATTTAATTTTGGACACAAATTAGCATTTCTTATCAAAAGAGTTAAATTTTTGGAAAGGTATTGAAATTATAGAGGGGTTCTATTCTTTTTCATTTTAATTTTTGTGAAATTATTTTGTAAAAATAACAGATCTTTTCAAACTGGTCTTTTATGATAAAAATGGGTCCCTAGGGCACAAATTAAGGAATTATGATCTAAAAAAATATTTGTAGGTATTATTTGGCATAATAAAGCTACAGTACAAAATTCAAATTTTTCTGAATTTTTTATGATTTTTTATAATTTTTAATGATATTTCATAAAAATTTAATTTTGGACACAAATCAGCATTTCTTATCAAAAAAGTTACATTTTCGGAAAGGTCTTGAAATTATACAGGGACTTTATTCTTTGTTATTTTATTTTTTCTAAGAAATATTTTCAAAAAAAGAAAGATCTTTGAAAAAGTTTTCTTTTTGTGTGTTCTTTCTTGATTTCTTGGGGATTGAGAAAATGACTAATGGCCAAGAGGATAATCAGACGCATACCAGGTGCTAGATCATTAAGAGATGCCATAAGGAGAACCATCAACTATCGATCACAACAAAGCACTATTCTTGCAATCATAGCTAAAGATCAAAGTGAAGCATACACGAGGTACATTGATTCAATTAAGAGATTCACAAGTAAGTATAAAGTCACCATTAATTTCAGCAATCTCAACAATCCCAGAGTTTCTGAATATTCTGCTATTTTGGATTGAAAGCTTTCATTTCTGAAGATACGAAACACTTTCTTTGATAGGTACAAATTGAGTCCAGGCAAGATAACAATACAACTTAAAATTCATTCACTTGTCGATTTGAGTTTAAAAAGAATAGTGTTTGTCACACATCTCACATCTCACATTTCAAATTTGGGCTTAAAATTGACGTGGGGACTAAAATTGAACAAGACAAAGAATTTCTCAATTTGGTGCATTAAAATTGAACAAGCAATCAACACCTACTTTTGGACTTAAAACTAAACACTTGTGCTTGTGTGGTGGTGTAGCTTAGTTCATATTTCAAATTTTTAGAGCTTAATCGATTTACCTTGTGTCTTGAGTTTTGGGTGCACTTGCATAATCTGTTAGATTAAAAACCTTTATACTTTTTAGAAAGGCCTGTCCAGGGAATGTGCTTCTTCCTTGGAGAATGACCTTAAATCGGTAATCCTTCTGATCGGTATATAAACAAGGCACGAATCAAAGTTTCATCTTATCTAGCCAAGCTCGGGCGAGGTGTGTTGATGATAGTCTGGATCAGGTGAATATCCCTAAGGAGCCAGCGTGGTCAACTAGGCTCTTAAGTGAGTCACACATGTACAAACTGATTGGATAGACGCCACAGACCCTTACTACAACCTTGATAATTAGAGGCCAACCCATTTTACCTCCGAACAGATACCTTATTATAGTGCAAGGGGTTGCAAAATTTCCCCCCAAAGATTTCCAACATATGTTTCCCATGGTATTTGTGTAGTGAAAGAGATCTTCACTCCACGGCAACAATACTTAGAAATGGAAAAAACATGGGCACCTACATCGTGGACCTTCGTGTCCTAGTAGTGTGACAATTATTGTGTGAGCTAACGGACATTCAAGTATTGGGCCTATAATATTTTATTCTTAAGCCATTGACCTAGATTAATCTGACTGTTCATTGTTGAGACCTCGTGATAACCTTGCAACTTGAAAAAGTTGTAGAACATACACATTATCAGTCTTCATTCTTCAAAAATACAGTGTATGTCGTGCTTGTTTCCTTGATCAGTTTTTGAAAATGCAAAAAAAAATATCCAAACTGTCAAAATGAGTCAAATGTGTTAAATTCTAGGGTTGTCAACATCAACTGTCTTGCAAATCAGAAGCATTGTTCCAAAATATCAAAATTGTCAAGCAGTGATACCCATATTTTAGTCTTTTTTTGAGACTGTTCCTCTTTTACTACAATTGCCCGCGTTGTGCCGCAATTGAAGGAAGTTAGCCGCAGTTTAACTATTTATTGTCACAATCGACTTGTTTATTACCGCAATTGGTGATAATGTAGGTCACAATCGACAATACACTTTATCACAATTGGTGGAGTTTTGCCGCACTTGACCAGAGATATTTTACACCTGTTTTAAACCTAAAAACCTTGAGATAACTCTTTATTTTGTGTCCAAAACTAGTGTCTATCCCAGGAAAACGTGAAGAACATTGTGTGAATCTCTAAACATTAAAGATCATCCCTTCTTTGAAAAGCATGATTATTGTCAAAAACATTGTTAGTTCGAAAGCTCAGACTCGAAATACCTTGATCTCATCATATCAAACATCATCATCTTTATCAAAGTGACTTTTTCCAAGGCAAAGGTCGACAAATCTTATCTTTTTACATCATCACCACTTTGAGATCCAGATATATCAAAATCTATCCTTAGAATTACCCTTGTCCAAAATATAACTCGGACTTCCTTAGAAAGGATATTCTTCTTTGTTTTCTTTATATCACTTGTTTTAGTTACAAAATCTGGACCACACTATGTCTCAAACACCTCATGGAGGGCCTTACACAAGGTCAAAGGCTAGAACGCAACTTGATGAGTCATATATCAATAGATTCCCCACTTGGGAAATAGAGAGAGAAGATGACCCCTTTGTAAACACCAATTCTACTATGTTCATTGAACAACCCCGTGGGGAAGCTCTTTTCCAAAATGTCATAGAAGAGGAACTAGAGGATATAGAGCAAGATGCTTATTCCACACAAGTAGTTGATGTTGTTGTAGAGAGGAATCCCAAACGCTTCTTAGCCATGCTGATAAAGAAGGGAGTCAAACTCCCTGCTGAATTTAGTGTATCAACCATATGGCCTGAAAACCCTCTCACAGGTCAAAACACTACTCAACCTCCTCAGATACTATCTATTTTCTCTCAAATCTTCCCACCATTGGTATTACCCACATTGACAAATATGATACCCAGTCAAACCAATGACACAAACTAGGCCAGCACATCTTCCACTCAAAGCATGATAGGATCACAACTGAGTGCACCTGTGGTTACTAGTATGCTCCCACCTTCGGCCACATGGCCGAGGAAATCAAGCTCTCAAGATATGCCTTCCATCACAACAAACACCAAATATTCTGAAACTATGCTGCTACTACAGTCAACTCATACTAGTCTTGGGATCAACACCTCATGCCCACAGGGATCCATCCCTACAGGTATGACTTACAGTCAATTCCCACCCAAGGCTACACCTTTTCCCATTCTGACATCAACCCAACCTCTTCAATAGCAACCCCAGCTTCAGTTTCCTCAAATCCAACCCCAGCTTCAGTTCCTCAAATCCAACCCCAACAACAGTAACCCTAGCTTCAGTTGCCTCAAAACCAACCCCCACAATAGCGACCCCAGCTTTAGTTGCCTCAATTCCAACCTTAGCAATAGCAACCCCAGCTTCAAACCCAACCTCAGCAGTAGTAATATCAACCCCAGCAGTATCAACCCCAGTTTCAATCACAATAAAAAATGTATCAAAACCCACCATGGGCTACTCATGTGCCCCCATTTCCAAATCACTCGGTGGGAAATCAATATCAAGTCCCTAGGATGAAATCCTATGTTCCTACTTAAGGGACACAGAGGTGCAGCCTCATACCCACTACAGCACAAAGGAAAGTCCTCACACACCAACCTCAATATCAAACAGACATGTTAATGCAACAAATGCAAACCCTTCAAACCCAAATGATGGATATGCAAAATCAGGGGCAGACTAAATCCTACACCGCAAAGGGTTTATACCCATACCCCTTTGACCATTATCTCCAAATGTCTCTGTTCCCAAATCACTTCTCGGTACCAAAATTTGATAAATATAGGGGCAATACTAACCCTATTGAACATATCCGAGAGTTTTTTTCTACTTGCGTCGAAGTCACCCATGATGAAACATATTTAATGTGGCTATTCCCACAAAGCTTAGTTAGACCAGAAATGGAATGGTTCTCGCATTTACCTCATGGCATTCAGTCTTGGGGTGAACTAGCTGAAAAGTTCATAGCTCACTTCCATCATAACATCAAGTGCAAAGTCAGCATCAAGGACCTTTGCGATATCAAACAAAAGGATGGAGAGTCTTTTGTGAAGTTCCTATAGATATGGAGGAATACAAAAAACCGCATAACATATGATGTGCCCGAAAAAGACCTAATAGTCATGTTTGTTGACAATCTAATTCCAGACATGTCATTCACAACAGAATTATAGTTAGCTCCAAACTTCACACAACTCATCGAACAAGGAGTTTGTTGTGAACAAAACTTAGTCAAATGAGGAATCCTTGCAGATCCAACACAAATGAATACAAAAAAAAATGCAATGGACAAAGCTAAGTGGTGGAACAAAATCAAAAATATCACTAGTGATGGTGTCATTGATGTGAAGATAGTCAACTACGCACAACCTAAGGTGTAACTGCAAGGCGCACCTATGGACAAACAACAACCCATAGGGCCCACTCATCAAGCATACACCCAAAACCAACCTCCCCATGTACAAGCGGCCGTTGTGTCAAACAGTCAACAACAGAATCAACACAGACCACAGTTTCAATTCTAACAATGAGATTTCACACCATTAGGAGAGCCAATAGAATCAGCTTTACGCAAGTTGATACAATCAAACACTATCACTCTCCTTGAAATCAAGGAATTTGAACAAGATGCAAACAAACCAAGATGGTATAATGACAAAGACTTCTGTGAGTTTCATCAGGTGAAAGGGCATAAACATCTAACTGTTACCGATTGAAACACGTTATCCAAGACCTGATTGATATAGGGGCCATCGATGTGAAAAATACCCAAGCCAAAGGCACAACTGATCACACTATCTTCAATGATGCCTTTCATTATCACAACCAAGGAAAAGCCTCCAGGTCTAGTGGACAGATAAAACAAGTCAACTATACGTATGCCAATAGTGATAATGTTATTAATTGCCTCAATCCTTCATATAGCCATGTGCCTACGATCACTATCAAAGACCAAGGTAACAAATGTGTTGTAATAACGCGTTGCACCAGAGTCGTCTTGCAAGGAGTACCATCCTCATCTACTATATCTATTAATCCTAATGCAAACTCAGATCCACAGCCGAGCATAGTGGATCAACTAAAGCACACACCTGCCCAAATCTCCATGTTTGACATATTGCGCATATCTTCACAGCATAAACTGGTACTTGACCAAGCCCTTGAAAATGCAGTTGTCCCAAGGGACATAACACTCGAGAGCTTCCAAATGATGGTTAATCATATAGCTGCTAAAAAACATGTCACATTCATAGACCATGATGTGCCACCGCATAAACCCCTGCATAATGATCCTTTGCACTTACTTTTCCAAGTCCACAAAAGCGCTATCCATAGGGTCCTTGTTGACGATGGAGCTAGGTTAAACATTTGTACTCTAAAGTTCATCAAGAAATTGGGCTATTCAGAATCAAGCATTGATGTCATAAGGAGGATAAATATCAGAGCTTATGATGAAGAGGAAAGGTCCTCTAAAGGTATTATCATTCTACCTGTCCGTATAGGTCCAGTGGTCAAAAACACTCCCTTCCAGATCCTAGACCTGGAGTTGGGATACAACATGCTACTAGGGAGACCCTAGATACATGAAATGCAAGCCGTACCTTTGACGTACCATCAATGCATCAATTCCCATACCAGGGTGAGGAAATCATCATAGAGGGAGATCCCAATCCTTTCCAATACTGTAATGTTGTCCAAATCAGCACTGATAACCAGGTACCCTCAAACCAAGATGCAAGCATCCCATCCTCTTTAGATTCAAATCCTAAGGATATTACACCGAAAGCGGGAAAAATATCAATCACCAACAAAGGTTGTGGTTAGTACAGATATGAAGAGGCTTTCACCATCATGCACATGGCTCAGAGCCTGAGAACTTATGGCATGCCACAACCTGTTATTACAACAGAAACTCTGCATCCTGTTCTATTCAGATGTTTGCCCACAACCTTTGTCAGATGGGGAGACATAGCAGAGGAAAATCCATTTGAACAAGATATTAGTACATAGTTATACCAAGACCCATAAGAGACAATCTAACAAACCCTTCCCTTGTCGAACTATGGTAATGGTTATACAATGTTATAAAGATTTAGGTACGATGGTACAACCGGCCTAGGGGCAAGACAACAAGGCATAATGGAATTGTCTTTTCCACCAACCCAGAGAAACAAGAGAGGGTTAGGCTATGGGAAACAAAGAGTCATTCCTATAATCCAAGACATCCAAGTTGATCAGGAACAAATATTAGAGATGCATCAAGGGCACAACACAAAACATGTCTTGATAAGAAACATACTAGCACAGTTGTTGCCCGCCGAAGAGGGAACCACACAAACCTGAATAGACCTCCACATAGAAATCAATGATAACAAAGGAAGTGAGACATATGATGAGTGTTCTATCGAGACTGACTCCCATGAGTATGAGTGCAGGTCTCTTCACAATTCTGAATCGTCAATCCCAGATTATTCCCCTCAGTCAGACACTATCATAAACCTAGAAGACTTATTTGACCAACTATCCATTGTCTAACAACCCTTCCTAGATAAGAATGTAATTTATCATTCCTCTAGTGGTGCGTCCACATCACAGTCCAATTTTGTAGGAACCATATTTGTAGTCCCTTTTAATCAACTAGAGTCAAACAACCATGAAAGTATCTATCTTGTACACCCAGAGCTAATAGAGTGGGATCAACAAGGACCGCCTAATTTAGATGTCTTCGAGAATGATGAGGCTATTGTTGATTTCATGGGACTTAGGGAAGGCATGCCATCAAGATACCACAAGGTAGGCTTTGTCATTGACCTCGACAATGCGGCATATTTCGGGGAGGCAGCTCCTCTTTCCAGTCCACAAGAGAAAAAAGAACAAAAAAATGATAAAAAGCTAAAACAAGAGGTATCTTCTAGCGAAAACCTCACTGAGGCGCTAGAAGATGGAAAGAAGGAACTCCTCCCCTTGACAGAGGAAAAATCAGTATTACTAGCAGAAGAAATAGAGGAAGTCAATTTGGGAGATGATAAGAACCCAAAGAACATATACTTGGAAAAATCAGTCACCCTTGAGGAGAGAGATTATCAGCTTCTTTAAAGAAAGGGTGATCAATTTCACATGGTCCTACTCAGATATGCCAAGGTTAGATCCAGGGCTAGTACTACACCATCTCTCATTGCCACCAAATGCCAAACCTATTAAGCAGAAGCTAAGAAAGATGCATCCCCATGTTGCATTGCTAGTCAAGGCAGAGTTGAAAAATCTCCTAAATGCCAAGTTCATAAAACCAATACCATACGCAAACTGGATATCTAACTTGGTGCCAGTTACAAAGCACAGTGGTCAGATATATATTTCCACAAACTTCAGAGATCTCAACATAGCTTGTCCCAAGGATGACTTTCCCTTACCCAACATTGATATGATAGTAGATCTAACCACTGGATATCAAATGCTATCACTCATGGATGGATTTTCAGGGTATAATTAGATAAGGATCAGGCCAGAAGACCAACATAAAATAGCTTTCACATGTCCTTGGGGCACTTATTGTTGGAATGTCATGTTGTTTGGATTCAAAAATGTTGGCGCGACGTATCAAAGGCTATGATAACTATATTTCATGATCTCATCCACAAAATAATGGAAGACTATGTAGACGACATACTAGCCAAGTCAATGCTTCGCAAGGATCATCTACAAATATTGGGGCCAATCTTTGACAGAATGCAGGAATTCAAGGTCTGTCTAAACCCAAATAAATGTGCATTCGATGTCACAACAAGAAAGCTACTGGGGTTCATAGTTTCACATACAGGCATCGAAGTAAACCCAGAGAAATTCAAAGCAATATTGGACATGCCTCCGACATTGAACCTAAGGCAACTAAGAGGGTTACAAGGAAGGCTCCAATCAATCAGGCGCTTCATAGCTGAGCTAGTACAAAAGTGCCACCCATTCCAAAATCTACTGCACAAAGACATCAAATTCATATGGACCGAGCAATGCGAACAAGCATTCCAAATATTCAAGGACTACCTCCTCAAGTCTCCTATATTGGTGCCACCAGTCCAAGGTAGACCATTGCTTCTGTATATCTCAGCAACAGAGTCTGCATTGGGTGTACTCTTGGCACAACATGATGACGTAGGTAAAGAAAGGGTCATCTACTATCTAAGAAGAACATTGGTAGGACATAAGCTCAAATATACGCCAATTGAAAATTCATGCCTTACAGTTGTCTTCGCTTCCTAGAAGCTAAGTTATTACATGTTGAGTCACCAAACAAAGTTGATCACACATATTGATCTTTTAAAGTACCTGTTACCCTAAATATGCACATTTTGCAATCTAATGATCATACATATAAAAGATTGCATAAATACACATCTTTTCCACATTTTTTAATCAGAAGATGGTAAAATTATCTTGCTATTGCATTCATACTATCAGAATATTGTATTCTAAGTATTGATCATGTTCAAAATTCAGGAATTCATAAATGATCATTACATTGTGCACTCAAACAAAATTTAGAATGCATATAAGTTTCATGTTACATCTTTTGGATTCAAAACTTAGAGGTAATTACAGAGAATAAAGCATTATTGAGGCATGAGTAGGGGTCCATGCATTGCCTTGTATGGTAGAGAGTCTGCATTTGGTGTTGGTTGTCTTCCTCTATCCAGTCTTCATAGTGACTTTTGTCTATCCTTGAGTTAGCTCTGTATTTTAGGTCTAGGGTCATGTCCTACATCATGAAGAGAAAAGGGATGTTAGATCCAATTGGATCTAAGCAATACATGAACCAAAACAACATACATCAATCAGGATTTCAAAGCTGAACATTTTCGATAACATCGATACAACAGCAAGATATACCTTAGCATCAACTGAATAAAGAATATCAAAGGGACATGTCCTTATGAAATCTTTTATTACATATGGTTATTAGTCTGCATTTTCAAATTATGGATGTTTGTAGAACCATAAGAATCTAAAATGAAGGGGTTTTTAGGTCTTGAATCTAACAAAAACTTTTTTCAGAATGACATCAGCATGTTAGGTTAACAAACACAAACAAAATAACCAACATTCATGCATGAGTGTCATCTCATATGACACTCATACACAAACATTAAGTGGCTCATTTTGATTGCTGACCTAACAAGTTGATCAGTGATGTGTGTGCAATAGGTGAACAAGTAACTAAATGCAGATAACAAAAGAAATGCAGTGAGTGTCACGAGCCCGTGCTTGAACTTCACATAAGACATTACACACAAGAAAGTTGTGTGCATTACAAGAGTATTCAATTCATAAAAGATGATACAATGTTGCTATAGGAATACACATGGGAAATGAAAAGATCCTGAGAAGAGATATACAAATATAGAGGTGAATTGTGTACTGTCATCATGCAAATGAGAAAATGGA
Organism: Thuja plicata; assembly: GCA_018584345.1. Taxonomy (NCBI): domain Eukaryota; kingdom Viridiplantae; phylum Streptophyta; class Pinopsida; order Cupressales; family Cupressaceae; genus Thuja; species Thuja plicata. Next base: position 1,266,968 of record MU224894.1, read on the forward strand.
AGTAATGTTGTTACAAATTGACATTTTTTAAAAAAGAGATGCAAGTGAAGAACAATGAGCAAGAGTTATAAAAAATGGGTTGTTCCTATGCTTTCATAAGGTGAATATTCACAGGAAACAACTATAGGGTAAGCAATCAAGAAACTGGATATATTCTTCATCTAAGAAAACTCAAATGGTGCGGCAGTAATTCATGATTTCAAAGTACAATATTTGTGCCCTCAATGCAAAATTTCAAAGGTGTCTTTATGAATATTGAGCAAACAATCTTATGCTGGTTCAGAGAAATAACAGTGATGTGTATCCATTGAGTAAATGTTGTTTCAGGTATAGTGTGTATATTTGAATAAAATTGAAGTAAACAGTGTATTTACATGATGTTAACTTTTATTTCCTGCATAAAGAAACTACACATTTGGAGTTTTCAGACAGTGATGGTTACAGATGAAGCACAAGTTACACAAGCAAGTCCAAATAACAAGAGCGATGAGGCAGAAAGTAAATACCGAGCTAGAAGTAAAGGGTAACTTATCTGAAAGTTACAGACAAAGGTGGAGTTAACTCAAGCTATGTGGGTATTCATCATAAGACAAGCACAGTTGGATACAGCCTTCTAGTTCAACAGAGGCTCGAGTGGAGTAAGGTATAAACAACAAGTTCAAATAAAGATGCTAGTGTTGAATACATGAGGAAAACATGACAATTAAAACTCAAGACAAAAGGGTAGACAACATTCATCTCTTTTCAAGCTATAAATCATGAAAATAAAGCAACAACATACATGATGCATATATTAAACATAGCACAATGAGAGACTGCAGGCAGCAATGTAGGAATCATTAAAACAACAACATGGAGGCCGAGTTCTTTTTATGCATAATAATTCACTATTGTTCAAAAGTGATAGCATGCAACAGCAATATCAACTTGATATAAACTACAAAAAACCAATGGAGGAACGATAAGAGGCTCGAGTTGAGCTTTTATTTCTGAAATTGCAGATTATGGTGTTTTTAAAACTATGTAATGCAATATTTTCACCATTAAGACAGCAGTTAAAGAGAAGACATTACAAATAAAATAAGAACTTATCTTTGAGTTACCAAACAAAGTTCATGACATGCTATAAATTCTAGAGAAGATCCCGTGTGAGAAGCCCGAATGAAGAGGCTCGAGCCTCTTGCAAAAAATACATAACAGCGCCATATGGTAAGCAAGGTGGAGGCCAAGATAGGAAAGCCCGAGTTTGACAGAAAATTCATGATGAGATGCCTTGTTTCATGGCATTTAAAACCCCAAATAACAGTCGGAACCCGCGGTATATGAAGAAACTCAAAGTTCTTACAGATTATGCATGTGTAGCACCATATAATATGGCATTTGACACTCCAGCTAGAGTACAGGTTAAACCCAAATGTAATTTTATGCATGTATAACCTGCGTTCTATATGCCATCCAAATACCATAGAATGAGGAACCTGAGTTCAACTGCAGATGGATGCCAAAGAAACATGTTACATTATGGCATATGATCCCAAATTGATAGCTTGAGCTAGGTGAAGCCAAGAAAAATAGTACAAAAAATATGAACTTCTCAGCATGGTGGCATCCAACAAAAAGAAACCCTAGCTTTTCTCCAAAAGATAGACTTCAAAATGAAATGTCATAAAGACCTATGTCAAAATGGATAGTTTTTGAAATCCATTGAGTACATGAGTAATGAACTATAGCACATGACAGACCCCTCCTAGCGCCACGACAGCACATCTCATACTTTGAAAAAGAAGTGGATATTTATTTATTTTTGCATTGAAACATTGGTCATGTTGACCATGGTGATAGTGTCAAGTTTGGGTGATGGGTTATATACTATGGTGTCAGCTTCATTAAGTTAGGGTTTTTTTGCAAATATTTTAGGGTTGTATGGTTGAGTTTGGCATCTTATATTATTTTTAGAATATAATTTAGATATTTTAAAGATATTCTTTGATATATTTTAAATATATTCTTTGATATATTTTAATATATTCTTTGATACATGTTGATAGATATTAAAAAGATGTAAAATCTTTAAAATTTCAACTTTAGTGGTATCTCATTTTCGAAATGGGCCTTTAGGGCTTAATTTTTGGCATGAGTCATGCCTTAGATTTAGGGATGTGCTATTTTTGAGGAGCTTGATGGGGGGCTAATTTGTAGGCATCATTTAGGCCTCTAATTCTGGGTTATCTTTCTGTTTGAGGGAGAGTTTTGGAGGGAGATCTCATTTTCGAGATAAGCCATGTGGGCTATTTAGTGAACTTTCATTTTCATAGTTGGGGGTTCAGAATCTGGAGAGAAGGTTATTTTAGTGAACTATTAGTTCCTATAGACCTTTTTGATGCTTTTTGTATCCATTTGAGTTGCACATTTGGGACATAGTGCATATAGTGAACTTATTGTTCCTAGATGTTTTGAAAACCATTTTGTAACCACATTTTCAGGTTTTTGAAGGAAATAAGAGCAAGCTTTCCGATTACATCAATTTCTGAGTATTGGATCCAATCCTATTCTTCTTTTCTACATTAAGTGTTGCATATTTTATGTGATCTAGTAAAGTGAATGGTTTTCTGATTCATTTCCTATGTTATCAAAATCAAGCCTTTTGTAGAATATGTAAGTTTTTTGTCAATTTTTTACTGTTTGTGGTACTAACCCCAATAGTGAATTCTAGCCAACCTTTATGTTGAGTAGAGAATGATAAATGAAGCTTAGTAATTTTATAGTTGGGGATGCTGGTTTGAAAAATCCTGATAGATCTGGACTAAGTTTTGGTGTATCACCCCATTTCCCATTCAGTTTTAAATCTTTCTCCCTTTTCCCAATTTAGTTTTCAATCAAGAGGTGATATCCCAAATCATATAGGAACTAGCCTAGAATCCAGAGACTCCTTCTCAGACATAGTCTACCCACAGCTAGAGAAGGTTTCCATTGTTAGGATGGAATTGTTGTGTAACCCTAATGCCTGAGTTAGGGTGACAATTCTAAGCCTGAATAGTTTTTGGCACGCCCGGTGGGACATGTTCTTCAATGAATGGGTCAAATTGCATTACATCACTTGTTGGTTTTGGTGTACTATCAGCAAGATTCAGACCTTAAAGAGGTCACATTTTGCATATCTGGTGGATCCATGAAGGAAAGTCTACAGTTTCAAAAGGAGAAAAGCTGGTATGTTCCAAGTTGTTTCATATTCTGAGTTCCAGTCTTTCAGATGAATAAAGATGTCATGTTATCAAGGAGGATATGCTTGCCCAGATGGTCAGTTTTCAATTTTTCCATCATTTCAAGAAAATTTTGTTCAAGAGAATCATTTTCAGTCTTATCAAGGTCAGCAATCCCAATATGGTTTTCATCATTCTGCAAATGATAATGATTCACAAAATAGAGATATTGCAAGTATGTTGCAGAATATGCGTATGCAGATTGAGGATATTAAAAGACAGCAAGAATCTGAATTCCAACAAGAGCTGGACAAGTAGCTAGAAGAGCATGCTTATCAAGCCCAAATCTAACAACAGCAAGCACTGGCTCAGCGAGATCAAGGTTACAGGAGGTATCTGGTGGAGAAATACAAGAGAAATGAAGCCAAGCTTGCAGGAGGGTTAGAAGAACAAAAGAAGGTTCATGAAGGAGAGTTGCAAGCTCAGAAAGATGCCTATGAAGAGTTGGAAGTTCAGAATAATATTTTTTAAAAAGTGGTTCAAGACCAAAGAAATCTGATAAAAGTCATGTTTGATAGAGGCAATGAATTTCATTTAGAGAAAGAAAAGAAACTGAAAGCTCATGAGGATTTTCATGGAAAGGAGCTACAGGATCTTAATCAAAAGATGGGATTCCTGGCTTCTACAACTGAAACATACAAGAGAGGATATCAACTTCAAATTGAGAATTATTTTCATCTGGAACAAGAAAAAGAGAGCATTAAGCAGAAGGTTGCTGATCTAAAGCAGGATCTTTATGAACAACAAAAGACAAACAAGATTTCAGTAAATCAGAATAATTGTGTTGATCATAAAATACTTCTTCTGCAAATGAATAAGGAAGATGAAGAAGATGATCTTTTTTTGGATGAGATGGAGCAGTTCTACTTGCATATTGATGTCAAGCCCGCATTTTTGAAAAGCACCTACAAGCTGCAAGAGATTATTCCCAACCAGCATGATGAGAAAATCTATCAAACTGAAGAAATTTCTCAGGAACCTGTATCTATCAAAGAAAGCTCCAAGTCCATTATCACACAAGGTTTTCCTATTAGGCATTTGAACAGGATTGAGGCTGGCAAATAAGTACAAGTTGTACCAGCACCTCTGCATAATATTCTTTCAAAAGATAAAGCTGAGATAGAATTTAATCAGCTTGATGTCCCGTATGATCAAGTAAGTAAAGTCATGTTGTTGTTTGTTGATTCTCTACAAAATAATGGTGTTTACAATCAGCTTGATCAAGTAAGTAAATTTCATATCAATTGAATCCTTGATAAGCGAATGATCATGTATATATCCTATGTTCATCTCATGATATATTTCCATAAGCATATTTATTATTGTGAACTTAAAAGGATGGGAATTTATTTTTCACAATTAGTGAATGGTTTTGTTTAACTAGGCTTCAGGCTGGTTAAAGTAGGTTAGTTTAGGTATTCACTTCAATAAGTGCAGTTTAGCCTAGATTTTAGGTTGCATGGGTCTAGGTTTAGGTGTATTTTCATTTCAATAAGGTTTCACTCATGCATGTTCTGGTCTTGACTCCATTGCCCTAGGGATAAGGTCTAAGTTCATGTCTAGCAGGCAGACATCCAGTAGAGGTCGCCATAATTGTTACCCTAAATTTGCACATTTTGCAATCTAATGATCATACATATAAAAGATTGCATAAATACACATATTTTCCACATTTTTTATTTACAAAATGGTAAAATTATCTTGCTATTGCATTCATATTATCAGAAAATTGTATTCTAAGTATTGATCATGTTCAAAATTCAAGAATTCATAAATGATCATTACATTGTGCATTCAAACTAAATGTAGTATGCATATAAGTTCATGTTACATCTTTTGGATTCAAAAATTAGAGGTAATTATAGAGAAGAAAGAATTATTGAGGCGTGAGTAGGGGTCCATGCATTGCCTTGTATGGTAGAGAGTCTGCATTTGGTGCTGGTTGTCTTCCTCTATCTAGTCTTCATAGTGTTTTTTGTCTATCCTTGAGTCAGCTCTGCATTTTAGGTCTAGGGTCCTGTCCTACATCATGAAGAGAAAAGGGATGTTAGATCCAATTAGATCTAAGCAATACATGAACCAAATCAACATACATCAATCAGGCTTTCAAAGCTGAACATTTTCGATAACATCGATACAATAGCAAGATATACCTTAGCATCAACTAAATAAAGAATATCAAAGGGACATGTCCTTATGAAATCTTTTATTACATATGGTTATTAGTCTGCATTTTCAAAGTATTGTTGTTTTTACAACCATAAGAATCTGAACTGAAGGGGTTTTTAGGTCTTGAATCTAAGAAAAAAAAAATTCAGAATGACATCAGCATGTTAGGTTAACAAACACAAACAAAACAACCAACATTCATGCATGAGTGTCATCTCATATGACACTCATACACAAACATTAAATGGCTCATTTTGATTGCTAACCTAACAAGTTGATCAGTGATGTGTGTGCAATAGGTGAACAAGTAACTAAGTATAGATAACAAAAGAAATGAAGTGAGTGTCACGAGCCCGTGATCGAACTTCACATAAGACATTGCATACAAGAAAGTTGTGTGCATTACAAGGATACAATGTTTCTGTAGGAAGACACATGGGCAATGAAAAGATCCTGAGAAGAGATAAATAGATATAGAGGTGAATTGTGTACTGTCATCATGCAAATGAGAAAATGGAAGTAATGTTGTTACAAATTGACAATTTTTAAAAAAAAGTTGCAAGTGAAGAACAATGAGCAAGAGTTGCAAAAAATGGGTTGTTCATGTGCTTTCATAAGGTGAATATTCACGGGAAACAACTACAGGGTAAGCAATCAAGAAACTGGATATATTCTTCATCTAAGAAAACTCAAATGGTGCAGTCATAATTCATGATTTCAATGTACAATATTCATGCCCTCAATGCAAAATTTCAAAGGTGTCTTTATGAATATTGAGAAAAAAATCTTATGTTGGTTCAGAGAAATAATAGTGATGTGTATCCAGTGATTAAATGATGTTTTAGGTACAGTGTGCATGTTTGAATAAAATTGAAGTAAACAGTGTATTTACATGATGTTAACTTTTATTTCCTGCATAAAGAAACTACACATTTGGAGTTTTCAGACAGCGATGGTTACACATGAAGCACAAGTTACACAAGCAAGTCCAGATAACAAGAGTGATGAAGCAGAAAGTAAATACTGAGCTAGAAGTAAAGGGTAACTTATCTGAAAGTTACAGACAAAGGTGGAGTTAACTCAAGCTATGTGGGTATTCATCATAAGACAAGCACAGTTGGATACAGCCTTCTAGTTCAACAGAGGCTCGAGTGGAGTAAGGTATAAATAGCAAGTTCAAATAAAGATGGTGTTGAATGCATGAGGACAACATGACAATTAAAACTCAAGACAAAAGGGTAGACAGCATTCATCTCTTTTTGAGCTATAAATAATGAAAATAAAGTAGCAACATACATGATCATATTAAACATAGCACAATGAGAGATTGCAAGCAGCAATGTAGGAATCATTTAAACAACAACATGGAGGCCGAGTTCTTTTTATGCATAATAATTCACTATTGTTCAAAAGTGATAGCATGCAACAGCAATATCAACTCGATATAAACTACAGACAACCAATGGAGGAATGATAAGAGGCTCGAGTTGAGATTTTATTTCTGAAATTGCAGATTATGGTGTTTTTAAAACTATGTAATGCAATATTTTCACCATTAAAATTGCAGTTAAAGAGAAGACAGTACAGAGAAAAGAAGAACTTATCTTCGAGTTGCCAGACAAAGTTCATGACATGCTGTAAATTCCAGAGAAGAACCCGTGGTGAGAAGCCCGAATGAAGAGGCCCGAGCCTATTGCAAAAAATACATAACAGCACCATATTGTAAGCAAGGTGGAGGCAAAGATAGGAGAGCCCGAGTTTGACAGAAAATTCATGATGAGACGCCTTGTTTCATGGCATTTAAAACCCCAAATAATAGTTGGAACCCGTGGTATATGGAGAGGCTCAAAGTTCTTACAGATTGTGCATGTGCAGTGTCATATAATATGGCATTTGACACTCCAACTAGAATACAGGTGAAACCCAAATGCCAGTTTATGCATGTATAACATGTGTTCTATATGCCATCCAAATACCATAGAATGAGGAACCCGAGTTCAATTGCAGATGGATGCCTAAGAAATGTGTTACATTATGGCATATGATCCCAAATTGACAGCTCGAGCTAGGTGAAGCCAAGAAAAACAATAAGAAAAATATGAACTTCTCAGCATAGCGGCATCCAACAGCAAGAAAACCTACATTTTCTCCAAAAGATAGACTTCAAAATGAAATGCGATAAAGACCTATGTCAAAATGGATAGTTTTTGAAATCCATCGAGTACATGAGTAATGAACTACAGTACACGATAGACCCCTCCTACCGCCACGACAGCACATCTCATACTTTGAAAAAGAACTGGATTTTTTTTTTTTTGCATTGAAACATTGGTCATGTTGACCATGGTGATAGTGTCAGGTTTGGGTGATGGGTTATATACTATGGTGTCTGCTTCATTAAGTTAGGGGTTTTTTGCAAATATGTTAGGGTTGTATGGTTGAGTTTGGCATCTTATGTTATTTTTAGAATATAATTTAGATATTTTAATTATATTCTTTGATATATTTTAAATATATTCTTTGATATATTTTAAATATTTTAATATATTCTTTGATACATGTTGATAGATATTAAAAAGATGTAAAATCTTTAAAATTTCAACTTTAGGGTAATCTCATTTTCGAAATGGGCCTTTAGGGCTTAATTTTTGGCATGAGTCATGCCTTAGATTTAGGGATGTGCTATTTTTTTTTTTATTTTTTTTTTGATCGGTAAAAGGCCGAAGCCAGAATTTTATTAATATTAAAAGTAATTTTTACAGTATAACCCCACTCACTGTGGGCGCTGGTAGGAAAGAGTGGGGTTAAGAAAACCTCCAGCCTTGCCCGGGACAAAAGTCCTATACTTGATATAGAAATATACGTGGGCATTCCCACGACTCGAGCTTTGTCGAGATTTCATAAATACATAGGTCCGTGGGCATACCCACTACCGAAAAAATTAACAATTTACAATTTACAAATTATAATGACCATGATAGTTACAATTTTGATCACATTTTGAGATATCATTTTGTGGTCCTATAACTTCAAAGTGAGCTTATACTTGGTGCCGAGTTGAGTCCTTCCTCCTGAAATGCATAACAGTTTCCTCGACAACCAACAGTCAACTTATCAACTTTAAGAATAAATTTACCTTAGGCAGTGAGACCTTGTTCCGAGAGTACCTCATTAGAAATCATGGTTAGTGATTTAGAGCATAAATAATCATCCTAAACATACTATAAAGGAGTGGGATACATAATGGTAAGATAAAAATACAAAAATACATGTAATCTTATTTATAAACATTAGTGACATCTACCTAATCTTACTAA
>MU224894.1:1287779-1298893 GCA_018584345.1 Thuja plicata
TGTTGAAAACTTTAATTAAATAAATGAATTAAATATTCATTTATCTTCAAAGAGATAACTCCAATCAGATCACATAGGTTACTCCACCCATCTCTCCAGTCCACATGGGTAACTTCACCCACCTCTCTCGTCCACATGGGTAACTTCACCCACCTCTTCAGTTCAAAAAGGTAACTCACAATTAGCTCTTTAGTCAACCAAACTTTGTCTCCTCTTTACAAATTGAAGAGGTGGAGTTTACTAATGGCTTCTCCAGTTCCCTTTGATCTCAACCATTCATCTCCCTATTTCTGGGATTGATCTCAATCGTTCATTTCATCCCCAATTCCTATATAATAAACCCTTCATAACCATTTGAAGGATCCAGGATTTCAAGCTCTCGTGCGCCATTACTATGTCAGTTTGGTTCTAGCATTCAAGCCATCTTGCGATCACACACACATTTCATTTAGAAAATTCTTGACACTTCTCAAGTCATAGATGTTGTCCACACCCATACTGAGCATCAAAAATAGCATTTCAGAAGTAGAGAGAGACAATAGAAACTTCAAGCACTTTGGGGTTTGCATTCATTGGTTTTCCTTTCTTTGCTTGTACATTTTATTGGTTATGCTTCAAGTTATTCATTTTAGTAGTATTTGTGTATTGGATTTATATCATTTGTAAAACCTTTTCTACTAACCCTTGCCTTTGGAAAGCTTGGGAACCACAAATAACAAAAAGAGGCGTACAGCTACAAATGCAAATCTGAAGACTCCAAGGTATATAAATTTAAATCTAATAGAAACAAAGGTGTTCAGACTATAGGAAGAATTGATAGGAATGAAGCTTGTTTGATTTATAAGATTGATCCTAAGGATTTTGAGGAAGCATGCAAAGATGGTAGTTGGATTGAAGCAATGGAAGAAGAATTGGAAAATATTTAAAAGAATAAGACATGAATTCTTGTTCCTAGACTTGTGGACAAGAATGTGATCAGTACAAAATGGGTATCCAGGATCAAATTGAATGAAGATGGTGAAGTGGTTTAGAACAAATCCATACTTGTCTGTAAGGGATATTCTTAGATGGGACATATTGATTTTGAGGAGACCTTTTCTCCTTTGGTTATAATTGAAGATATTAAAATGTTTCTTGCATATGCTACTTACAAAAATTTCAAGGTATATCAGATGGATGTTAAGTCTGCATTCTTGAATGGAGAGTCGGAAGAAGTATACAATGAGAAACCAGATGGTTTTCCCTTGACTAATAAAGATGACATGATTTGTTGATTGAAGAAATAATTATATGGAATAAAGAAAGCCCCTAGAGCTTGGTATGGGAGATTAGATAAGTACTTGTTGAAGATTGGTTTCAATAAAGGTACTGATTATAGTAATTTATATTTCAAAGTTATTGATGGTAACATTTTGATTGTTGAATTCTTTGTGGATGATATCATTTTTGGTGGAAATGACAAGTTGAGTGAAGAATTTTCTGATGAGATGCAGAAGGAATTTAATATGTCTATGATAGGTGAGATGAAATTTGGACTACAAATTACACAAATAGATAAAGGTATTTTCATTTCTTAGTCTAAGTATGTGAAATAATTGTTGAAGAAATTTGGTATGGACGATTCAAAACCTGTTGGTACACCTATGATTACTGGTTGTAAGTTGACAAAGATTGAAGATACACATAATGCAAATCATGCTAGATATAGATCAATGATCAGTGGATTGTTATATCTGATACAAACTAGACCAGATATTATGAATGTTGTTTGCATTGTTACTAGATTTCAAGCAGAACCGAAGGAATCACATGTTGTTGTTAAGAGAATATTCAGATACTTGAAGGGAATATTTGATTATGTCTTATGGTATCATAAAGATAATGATTTCACATTGAGTACATTTATTGTTACAGATTGGATAGGTAATGTGGATGACAGAAAAATCACAAGTGGTGGAGCATTCCTCTTGGGAAAGAGATTAGTTTCATGGGAAAGTAAGAAACAAAATTATATATCACAATCTACTGTTGAAGTTGAGTATGTTGCTTTTGTTTTTAATTGTACACAAGTGGTATGGATGAAGAAAATGTTGAAAGATATCAGAGTGACTATTGATGAGCCTATTGTTATCTATTGTGACAATTCAAGTGCTATCAAAATTTCAAAGAAACATGTATTGCATTAAAAGACAAAGCATATTTCTATCAAATATCATTTATTGAGAGACAAAGTCAGTGAGAAAGAAGTCGTATTGGATTATGTATCTACTAAAGAGAAGATTGAAGATATATTCATGAAGCCCTTGCCAAAGGATACTTTTGAGTATCTCCAAGGTAAGCTTGAGATGATTGCCCCTCCTGATCAGAGAAAGAGATGCATCAATATAGCATTCTTATAGATATTTCATTCTTTTGGATTGATTTTTTGGTGGCTACTCCTTAGGGGGAGTAGTGTGTAGAGAGTGTTTCATGATTAGTTCATGAAGTTTGTTGTTCAGAGATATTTTCTAGAGAGATGTGTTGTTCATATTTTTGGCATCTATGAATTATTGCATACGTTTGTCTTTTTCATTAATGTCAAAGGGGGAGAGATATTCATGAGAAATAAATTCATGCAATATTATGGAGAGATATTCATGTATGTCATATTGTGGATATTGTTGGTATTGTTATTGATATTGTTTCTTTATGCATGGATTGAATTTTCCACATCATATGTTGTCATCAATGCCAAAGGGGGATATTGTTAGATATTGCTGAGATATTGTTCAGATTGTGCATATATGTGTTGGCATTAATGTTTTGTCATTGATGTCAGCATAATCCTTCTATTGAAGATAGTGTTCATGGTTTATTCAATGAAATGATTTCTATGGTACGGCTACTATATTGAAGCTCTGATGTTGCGATCATACAGTTATGTTGTGGTATGTCTATACTTGATTATTTTCAAGTGGCAGAGGTTTGGATGTTGATTTGAGAGAGTTATGATGGATTTATCAAAGACTGCTACTTTGGTTATTCAGACTAAGACAATGTTTTAGTATTTGGATAGGTGTGGATCGGTTATAAAATATTCTTGGTTTCTAACCTGGTGGTGAGTTTAGGACATGGACGTGTGTCCTCAGCTTGAGTGGTTCATGATTTGGATGTTGGCAAGCTAAATTTTCTTTTATGACAGTGGTTGTTGATTAATATTCCTGATGAACAGAGCAAAGAAGTGAATGAATTCTATGGTAGAGATGTTCATGTTGATATCTTGGTACTTCAAGTTGCTTGTTGATGTTTCTTGGTCGTGTCCTATTCATGTTGTTGGATCACATTGGATTATGTGATCAGATTCTTTGAATTTCATGTGGTATGTTGATATTCTTATGAGTTCTTGGACAACTTGGTGATGTAGCATATTGTGAAAGTTTATGGCATGATCTATGGATCTGGAGCATGTTCAAGATATTGCTATGGATCATTACTATGTCTTAGTTGACATTCAATGGATTGCATTAAGTATTGATATGTAATGAAATAATGTTTTGTAAGTAAGTCCTTGGCTGAACTAGTTGAGATAAATTGATGTAATGTGTATATATATATATATATGTAAACATTTGTAATTGTGAAAGAGAGAGATTGTGTGAGATGTTGAAGAGCAGAGGTATGAGTGGAATGTGTAATTGAGGCAGAGATTTGTTGTACTTCACTAGAACTGTTTTGGCATATCAGAGATATTGTTTGTCAGTTCATGAGCTTGGACAATATGTCCTCTATGATTTGATATCAAATATTGTAGTAAGGAAGTGAGCCTTCCTTGGGATTGAGATCCTTTTTTTATTTGAGTAGTGAGCTCTAGATAGTGTGTCTGAATGCATGTGCATTCCCCTTTGTAATACTCCTAAAAGGGTATAGTGCTTTTTAAAAAGTGCATTCATCAATAGCCAACCTTTGTTGTGTAGGTGGTAAGAGAAATTGCTTGTCATCAGACTATCTCCTCGGGTCTTGATGAGGCTTTTGAAAGGAAGAATTCACTCTAGGTAACTATCTCTTTAGGGCTATGACATAATTTTTTGATCTCTTCAACATATCCTTAGAGGAAGTTGAAGCATTACTATTACTTGTCTACAACTCCTTCCACTTTCCTACATTAATAAAATCATCTTCAAGTTCCATAGTAGTCATTTGGGCAACAACCAAGTCACCCACCCTAGCTCTTCTCAGACGAAAGCTATTGTCTGGTGGCATTGCATTTAAGAAAAAAAACACACTTTTGATTATCACTCGTCGGCCTTTTATTTGCAAGAATTGTATTGACAATCTTGTTAAATTTTTCTACAAATTCCCTCATAGGCATATTGATTTCCTTTTTGATCTGGGCTAAGTGAGCCAAAAAAATGTGTGCATCCTCAATACTTGTGAGCCTTGCTTTGAAATTGGGTCCTAAATGTATCCCAATTTGTAATAGACCCAAGAGCTAGGTGGTGAAACCATTATGCGGCCCCATCCACTCAAGTCTCTATAAATAACTTGACTAGTACATCTTGGTGTTGCACTCCCAATACACCACATGCAAAGATGGAAGTTTCTAGATGCTCATCCGTAGAGACTTTTCCATCTCCTATAATCCTGGTTAAATACTTTCTAGACCCCTTTGGTAAATCATTCAATGGTCGCAAATTCAGTGAGCCAATTGTTTCTCCCCTCGGTAATGGTTGGGTTATACTTCCTAGAAGACGAAAAGGAACAGGGGTAAAACTGACCTTTGTGGGGAGAGTAACCCCGTGAAGGGTTAAAGCTTGGAAGATAGGAGAAGGGGTATTCTTCTTTGCAGGGAGAGGAGGTCTTCTTTTTCTTCTCTGAACAACAACACTATGTGAAAAATTAGTCTCTTGAAGCCCTTTAAAGACATGACCAATGACACCTTTCTCCTTTTCACTCATGTATCTCTTGCACTCTAGTCTGTCAAGTCAGTTATGTAATTGTCTTATAGATTTCTTAGTTGTTCATGACCTTCTCTATTTTCAGGAACTCGGTTTGTTGCTTAGTTCCTAACTGTGTTATGTTCTTGTCTTCTTCGTTGCCTTAATAACAACCTTAGGTTTTTTCCAATTCTTCCTCTCTCTCCAATACCTGGCTTTCTCTTATGTATTCTTCAACATTTCTTCGCAACCACCAAGCAAGTGTATTCAATTGGTCAATGATATCTTTTTGTTCATCTTGAAACCCTAGGTTGTTGCAGTACAGGAAATATGTTTTCATGAGGGAGCACCAGTATTCCCTCATCTCTAGGAGACATGTCTCAAAATGACCATTTGTTTCCCCAGCAGAGTCACCAAAAATCTATTGGTTAACAAATTGGCTCACTTATTTAAAATGACTCTAGCCCATGAGGCCTCTTTGTTTTACAAAAATTGAACAAATTATTCAAACAGTTTGATCTTTGAATCAAAAGGTACAACTCCCTTATATAATTATTCAATGAATAAGACTAATCTACCAAAGAGGGGTATGCTCTTAACCAGAGAGCAGAAGAGGCATCTAACAATCATCCATCACTATGGTATAATTGTGAAGATCAATGTTTTAATAAAAATTTCTCAAACACATATATTTATCAACTTAACTTTCTCACTCAAAGATGAGAGATGTGCAAAAAATTTAAATTTACAAATAATCTTATTTCTGATAACAACATTCAAGAAACTTGAAAAGTTGAGATGGTATTTCAAAGAATACTAAATTTCTCTAAACTAAAACAAAGTTCAACATTAAAAGAATCATTCCCAGATCCACATATCTCAACCACCATTAATAGAAAGAAAATAAATCTAAATGAACAACAGTAATAGCCCAATCTTCAAGTCACACTCAATTGTCAAAGAAAAATGGGAGATTTCGAACCAAAAATTGTTGATCCTTTGCATTTAGTTTCATTTCAAAATATAAAGACCCTTGGTCTTCCATAGACAGTTACAAAGAGAAACTAAATTTTAAAATTAGAATATGATTAAAACATAATATATCTAAAGTCTTTTGCAACTACAAAATAAAAACAAAGCTAGAAATAGTATACAATAAAAAATGTCAAGGTGTTGGGGTGTTGTCGTCGTTGTTGCCTTATGAGCTCCCTGTGCTTTCTTATACTCTTGTAGAGAAACCACAACACTTGAGATATCATTAATTTCTAGAACTATAACATTGGTATCTGGATTTCCCAATATGCTTTTTGGTCTCATATTTATTTGGCTTTTGCTTTGAATACCTAGTAGTGATTCTCGCACCACACTAGTGTAGCATCTATTCGAGTTAATTTATGATGCTCTTCCTTGCAATAGACTTGGCATTTGGTAATGTCATCAATATTTTGTTTGTATACATCCTTCAACTTATCCTTGGTGGCCAACCCAGAATTACCTTTCCTCATTAATGCACAGCCTATACCTTTGAAGTATGACTATATTTGTTCAATGCTCTCTTTGGCTTCATTGAGAAACTTCCTCAAATTGTTTACACTCCTTGTGATGCCTTCACATTTGTGCCCCATAATGAACATCCATTTTTTTAAAGGTTCATTGCGTGATTGTAGGATGCCTAAACTCATTACAACTTCTGCTTTCATGTCCATGACTTCTTTGACTTGTTGCATGTTCCTTTTGTATGTGTCATTTTCTTTTTTAGTAGTTCTTACTACAGATAGGATTGCATTCCGAACTATTACAAGGGCACATAAGACTCAATCAATAGGGAAATGAATGGTAATCCCCTTATTTTAGATCTCAATCCATTCTCTAGTGATTTTCCCAAATTGACTGTCTTCTTGTAATTGATTGATCAATTACTTCTTTTCATCCATGGTAGGATCCAAAATAGTGTCTAAAGTACCAGCTAATTGAGCAGAGAGTGGAGCTAGTACTGACCTAAGGCTCTCTGATAGCAATTGGACCATGATCTTTTATTGGTCTTTATCTAATTTGGTCTTCTCTAACCTCTTATGCATTAGTTCATTTGAAAATTAACATAGGCCTACATCCTTATGGAACTCAGGGTCTCCAGTATCAACTCTTATGATGGTGTAATCATCGACTATGACAGAATCTATCTCCTTGTAAGCTACCATATGTGCTAGCTTGGTGCCTTTGATGGGGTACTAGAGGGTGTTACATCCTGAGTTCCTCCCCTCATTCTTTCCAACCACTTTTGTATCCTTTTCAGGACTAGAGAAGTTCTGATATTTGGATCATCTAATTTGGGGGAATCCAAATTTATGGGCTCCAGTGGGGCACCCTGCACTCTCTTGTAATAACGGGGTTCCAAAAATATAACCCATCATCTATAATACTCTGTACTTCAAAAGGGAGATGGAAGGCCTTAATTTGGTTCAAACTTAATCTAGACCACGACCTTCTTCTTAATTCTAAATCATCACTGCAATCTACCTTAAAATCTTCCATAGAAGGAACATGATGGTATGAAGGGCCTAACTGCAGATTATCTCTAACAAAATTGCTAGAATCAAAATGTGGTCTTAATACATCATAAGTGTCCATAGTGTATTTGCTTGCTTCCTTAACAACATTGATTGCATTAGAGGAAGAGGCACATGCATATGCACCTAGAGAAATAGGAAAAGAAATACTTGATTTATGCTTCTCCACACACCTCATATTTACCTCGATAATTTGGTGACATATCTCGACCATGATAATCTTAGTATCTGCATAGCAATGTAATTTCCATGAGAAATTATCAAAAGCATCGACCCTAATATATGTAAAGGTGGGGTATTGGATGAGGTAGTTATCGTAAGTATGAATTAATGTGGAAACTTATAAGAGATCCTCCGCTCAGGACATCCTTGTAATTCTCGCACCAATTTTATGGAAAAAGCATCATTTACCCTGCAAAAATTAGCATAGCTATTGTGCAATTGCAAGCTAGGGTAGAAGTTGTAAATTTGAATGTCATCGTCAAATTCCTCCACATGTTCCAAACCAGACTAGTATTGTGTACACGCCAGGGCATATACCAGATAAGAAGACATGTAAAAGAATTTATTCAATGGAAATTAATTTATCATTTGATTAAATTTTTTTAGTAATGATCTCTACCCAATCTATATAACCATACTCAACGCAAATTACCTGCATGAAGTAAAACATCCACTCGTCTAGAGTAATTCCATCTTCATCCCCTCTCAACCTATGCAGTAATATGATTATGTCAATAATTTCTCCTTTGATAGAGGTATGAATTATGATTTTAGGCAGTTTAGATTGGCCCTTCCTTAGTGGGTGAAACCATTTTGTGGAAATGTCCCTTCTATTCACCACCCTTTCATACTGAACTTTGATTGTGAAGACATGAAATCCCAATGTGTGTAAACATCCCTTGCTGGCAGACGGAAGAAATTTTATATGGTGTTTCTGTCGAGGGTGATAAGGACTCTTTCATCCTACGTTTTAATTTCCCTTGTATCGGGATCATATCCATTCATGCATTCCATTATTAGGTCAACACATCAAAGTGAAATAGGAAAACCACCAACTTTTATCAACCCGCTCTCAATCAATTTTTGTGTGATTGGGTGCCTATCTGGGCACTTAATTCTGCTCCATAATTCATTCAAATTGACCTGCCCTAGCTTCATATCTCCAATTTCACTTAACATACATTATAGCCCATTTAAGTGATCATAACCAAGATGCCTAAACCTCATGATTGTTGGGAAATAAGAACCCAAAAATTTGACTAAATCCAAACAGAGGAAATGGTTTGGAACTTATCAACTTACTGGATGATGGGAACTCTACAAGGTGTGCTTGCACAAGCTCTTCTACAACACTAATGGTTCCTAGTCTTCACAAGATCCTACTTTCTACTCAAGGAACTTCCAAGTTCTGGCTTAGCTAGCCTAGAACCACTCCAACATCACTCTATGACTTGGTCTCCTTTGTGCTTCACCTTAGGGGTAACTATCAACCAAATGCTCTTCAATCACTCACTCCACCTTGGAAGATTCCAAGTGCATTCTCATCACCATTCCATCACAAGTGTTGCAGGGGGTGAAATTCTTGCCAAGACAAATTCTTTCCTCCCATATGATCCCATTAGAATAGGTCATCAATGGTTTTACAAACGATCTCAAGACAAACACTGAATTTGGTCTTTTAGGCCTAATAGGTCAATTAGCCCTAATCAGTGAGTTTTTCCCACTTCTCCCACAAAACTCTCAAACAAACCCAAAAAAAAAATTATATTCAGACACCCTTTTCCAAGATACAAATGATTTTGGTGGTCTTAGGGTTCTAGGGCCTCCATACAGTAGGTTCCTAGAATTCAAGGCTAATAGGGAAAATAAGGCTATTTTTGTTAGAGTATTATTACCTTACGCTTATTAATCAAATCATATTGATTTAATTATATAAGTTCCTATTACTCTAGTTGCTTAAGCTTCACTTAGGTGCATTATTAATTAATTCTTAATTAATAATGTGCAACCTAGTTTTCTCCTTTAGGGTTTCTATCTCACCTTTTATAAGGTTGAGCTTTGTACTTTTTAATTAATTCAGATGATATTTTTGCTCTCACATTTTGAGTAACTTCTGAGTTCTTCTTTTTCCATTTGGTTGCTCCATTCTTTGTGACAAGTTTATTGCATGCAGCTGGATCTTGGAGTTGAATCTGATATTTCATCAGTTTCTACATGGTATCAAAGCCTTGCTGCTGCAGCTTGTTCAAGTTTTTTGGAGCTGTGGATCAAGCCCTCTCTTTCTGGGGTTTTCTGGTGTTTTCTATATTGGATCTAGAGGGTTGCAATTTTTTAGAGTCATTTGAGCCAAAACAGACTCTTCCATTGCGTTCAGAAGGCCCGGGAGAGTCGAAAAACATATAAAGTTTGACTATTTTGGCCTCTGTGACCACAGGCAAAAATTTATTGGCCTACTAGGGCCGTACGGGCACGAATTACGAAAAAAAAATTTAAAAAAAAATCAAAAAATGCATTTTTCAGCGTGTTTTAGGGGCTGCCAGAACATGTCGCCGAAGCGCCACCCCGCCGCCGCCGCCGCCAACGGCCCGCGCCCGGCCCACCTGCCGGCGCGTCGCCCACCGACCGCCGCAGCGCCACTGGAGGGGCTGCGCAGCTGTGCCGCCCGGGAGCCACTCGGGGGCGGCCCTTGCACCACCGGCGCACCGGTCAAACTGGCGGCCGCCACCGGCCAGCCACCGGCCCGCCTCCCCTGCCGTGTGCTGACGTCAGCAGTGACGTCAGCGACCGAATTTTTTTCTGGTGATTTTTTTAAAAAAAAATTCCGACGAACATTACCTTTTCCGGCGGTTGGAAAAAAAATTCCGGCGGATTTTGTCGAGCGTCAATTTTTGGCTCGTAGACGGGTGACGGTCATTTCGACGTCAAATTTTTTCCCGTCTCTGTGTTTTTTCAGAGTGGTTTTTCGAAGGGGCACTTGGTTTTTTGGCCATATCTTGGGCATACGGTGTCTATTTTCAGAAAATGAAATATCGTCGGAAAGGTGTTTCCGAGACGGATGCAATGATGCTAGTTTTATTCACTGATTCGACCATTTGAGTTCCTATTTTCAGTGTTGAAGTTGAGGCTTCATTTTCCTTCCACTGCATCCGTGATCAGGTTTTTCTCTCATTTTTTATGTGCTTTCAGTAGTTGATTATTTGTGTTGCACAGGGGATAGGATTATACATTGTGGGGGGTGCATTTTAATTTCTGTAATTTCCTTCATAAAGACCCTTCTACTTCCGTCTTATTCTTCTTCCAATGTCGGACCCCTCTGTGGCCCGACTGACACCTCACAACTACCACACATGGAAGTCACACATGACCAGACTCCTCATGTCACGAGGTTTATGGTCCTGCATGGATGCGGCTCAACCAGTCCTTCAAAGGCCTTATGAGGCACTTATGCACAGAAACAGGATGGATGAGGCAATGGGCCTCATTGCCATGAACATTTCAGATGGCTTGTTGTTCCACCTGGATGGTCTGACTACACCCAGGGATATGTGGGACAAGTTCTCCACCTTGTTTGGCACCATGGATCAGTTCAGGATTCTCCAGATAGATGCAGAGTTCATCTCCTTGGCACCTG
>MU224894.1:1300424-1358364 GCA_018584345.1 Thuja plicata
ATCTCTTTTTGGAGAGGAGTTTTTCCCACTGGGTTTTCTCCTTTGTCTCCGGTTTACAGAGATTTCCTTGTACTGGGTACCTGATCAAGCCTTGTTGCCGGGACCCATTTCTTGCTTTCATAGTTTTGCTAGGTCAGCTTTCTCCCTGCGTTCAGCTTAAGGGGGGCGTTAGAGTATTATTACCTTATGCTTATTAATTAAATCATATTGATTTAATTATATAAGTTCCTATTACTCTAGTTGCTTAAGCTTCACTTAGGTGCATTATTAATTAATTCTTAATTAATAATGTGCAACCTAGTTTTCTCCTTTAGGGTTTCTATCTCACCTTTTATAAGGTTGAGCTTTGTACTTTTTAATTAATTCAGATGATATTTTTGCTCTCACATTTTGAGTAACTTCTAAGTTCTTCTTTTTCCATTTGGTTGCTACATTCTTTGTGACAGGTTTATTGCATGCAGCTGGTTCTTGGAGTTGAATCTGATATTTCATCAGTTTCTACAATTTTTGTGCAGTCTTCTGATTTCTACTTGGAAATCTATCTTAATGGATTGGCCAATGCCTAATCCTCTCAGGAGGTATCTATAGGACCTCTACACTTTTGAAACCATACTTGGTTTCATGTTCCCAATCTTTCCCCTACAATTACACACCAGTAAAACACTGTCATGCACCTAACCGAGCACACTAGACTCGCCTAGGGCATGATCTTAAAATTAGCTAGCTGACTCTTATGAGCTCCTCCTTCCATATGTACACTTTATAATGGCTTCCCTTCCATATCCCTCTGGGCCGTGATGATTTTCACCGTGGAGAGCTATGGGGAGCCATGTTTCCTAAACTGTTTGAAACAACACCAGCAACTACACTACTTGCAAATCAATTTGAAAAGATAATCTAATGAACTCAAAACAACTTCACTACTGAACAAAAATTCCTTAGAATTATCTCTACCACACTAATGAAATGGTGGAAAACTTATTTCAATCCATCTACTAACTCATGAACTCAAAACAAGTCGACTGTATCCAAAAACTAGAACTCAGAGCTTCTCCTTCAAATTCAAATCACTCATTACATCATATTGCCTCGGGAAATGGGATCCTCCATGTATAAATTTGCATTCCCCATGATTGTAGGATGTTACATTAACCACCCATCATCATTCTTCGAAGAGAATCCTATTCTGCCAAATGTTGTCATGCAACATTTTGACAACTTTGACAACTTTGCATAAAAAAAACTCTAATGACCTCCAACCGACCTAGAATGATGTAAAAACATCCTAGAGACCATTTTAGGCATCTTCCTACCCTTGCATAAGCCTTGATGGCTTTTGGATCCATTTTCCCACCTTTAGGCTTAATCTACCACTAACCACTAATAAAGCATAAACATCTAGGTTGGATTGAACCTAGTCAAATCCACCTAGGTACACACTTGCAAGACCTTATAAGGTCAAAACCAAACTCTACTGACTTGGCTAAGGTCCGTACAAGACAAAAAAAAATGGAACTGAGGATTAGCCTAGGTGCTCCTGCACCATCCTCCCCAAATGAAAAGATTTTATAATCCACCTTTGGATTGAGCAAGTTGGAATCAATGCCCAACTTCTTGAACTCTATCTCCTTGATCCAAGTAGCCTCTGCATCAACTTGTCCATGCCATTTGATCAGATGCTCATAGTATGTCCTATGTCTGGTCTTCTTGTAGGCCCTTGAATTAAGTATCTTCTCTGCTCTCTTAGGTGGTGTAGGGTTCAGATTCAGATCTTCCACCTCTTGTATAACCTCAGTAAGACTTTGTTCTAGATCTGGAGTAGGCCCCTTGTAGAGGACCAGATCTGCAACATTGAAGACCGGAGACAAACCAATATCCTTAGGGAGCTCTACCTTACAGGCATTGTTGCCATATTTGGCCAGAATAGTACATGGCCCCAATCTTCTCATCTGTATCTTATGTGGTACTCCCTTATGTAGTCTTTCTTTGTTCAGATGTGTTGGTGCCCAAAAACGTTGAATTAAATTTCCTTTGGACTTGCCAATCCAATGATGGGAAATCCAATTATTTTTGGCCAACTAATGGGAATGATCGATTATGATCCTCTTCCCCTACGCTTCTGGCTCTGCAGGACCAAGGCGGGTGAACCTTCACCTTAACAGGATTTTTATAGCAGATAACCTCTGTATGGAACTCAAACTTTCGTCTCTCAAAGTATGGCAAAGAGCTATTAAGATCACAAAACTGAAAACAATATATTATTCCAATATTTAAATGTAATGTTGCAAGAAATTTAAAATGGTTGATTGATTCAAGATATAAACTGGATAAAGTAAATGAATATAGTTGTTCAAAACTTTAAACAATGAAACCTTATACCGTATTTCAATAGACAAGAAAGATCAATGCTTTATCCAACTATGGGCAATAGAGTCAATATTATTTCAATCTTGCGTTCAACTTCAGAGACAGTTTTGCAAACAAAACTTATCACCTTAAAGGTGTTATGAAATGCACATATAAACTAAAATAAGTTCATATATATTTCAATTGGGTATTATTTCTCAAATGACAGACTGATTGACTAATGCCTTAATCAATAGAATTTAACCATGCAAAAATGAGAAAAAGCCAATTGACAATACAAAATATAAACCAAAATAGAGTATATGCGCATCAAACGATCACTTTAAGGAATTTCTTATTGATTTATCTGAAGGATTGATTGTAAAATAATAAATAAATAATTGCGTACATGAAAGAAAAACCAAACTTATCTCTACTTGCTTATGAAAACCGGTATATTGAATTCATGTTTGTAGCATTTGATCCAACTATTTCCATTCCACCATTCCACCATTCTCCAAATTGATTCCCCTTTTGTGCAGATTTTTGTATCCATATAAATATGAAACTCAAGAGGTGCGTTGGATCATCACACCTCTTCCTAACAAAACCTAACCTATAACCGACTATTTAAAACATTACAACCATTTGACAACCTTCTTTAACAACAATAATCAACCAATTCGGTTGCACCTAACCTGCCCAACTTCAAATTAATAAATCTGTATATAAACTCCTCTGTAGTTGCATTCAAAATCCATGCCTGGTGCGTTTGAAGTCGATGGCTTTGATAATGGATTTATTTGGTGTACGGTTGCTAAATGAGGTCTTCATCGATAGCAGCTATGGCGTTTCATTATTCCTTGACCACTCTTGTTTATCATGCTTGCACGTGGCCATTTGTCCCAATGATGAGGAGTATGGATCCTCTTTTAAGCCACGTTCACCATTTTGTTCTTTGTCGCCTCTTAGTGATTGTATAATTATTTGATAGGCAGATGATATTCTGACTAATTTATATACTTCATGAATGTTGTATGGAACACATCTGCATATTTTAAACCTTTGTTGAGGTTACCAACAAATTCTGATATACAACAATGATCATCATATCAATGATGCTCTCTTTTTCACTATGTCTGCATATGGCATTGGAGTCGATGGATCTATATCATCATGGTAATCTGACTGTATAACCAGCCACAATTTTATTCACAATCTCTGCATATGACGTTGGAGTTGATGGATTTAATAATGGATTTGTTTGTTGATTGTTAATGATGTGAATCCTTTGCAGAAGTGCCATTTGTAGGTATGTCCAACCTTCTATGAATCCAACAATGATTCCTCAAGTCGAAACTAACAGTAGTAGCCAAGCTTAGTTCACAGTTATATAAACTTTGTGTACGAGTACCTCTTTTGTTTGTATACATGTTTTATTTTTCTCTTGAATGCATGATGTTATTACTGGTGTGTATCCGCCAAAGAACAATCGGTGATGAGTTGAGACCACGTGTATCTCTAGTGATGTCGTAAAAATGGTCATTCTTGCAATTATCCTAGTTTTAAATTTGTAATTATTATTTTTAATGTCTATAGACAGCAGATGCTTCCACCATTCATTCCAAATATAGTTACTAACTCTGTCCATATATCTCTGCAGATATTGATGAATATATCCTTTATTTTAGCACGCATAATCTCTGTAATCACCAGTTTGATTTCCAGATGGCTGCCTGATGTAGAAGGACTCCCTTTGCTTCCAAGACCAGGTGTTGAGGAAATACAAACTCTCCATGAAGAAAACTGACTCATTTTTTCCATAACTTAGCGATGCGGGGCCATTGATTGAAAAGGTGGGGAGGAACCGCAATCGGATATACGTCTATAATAGAGTGGTGAGATCAAGGCTCATGAAAAGTGAGCTTCTCACTATCTCTGGTCCATAGAATAGTGTTGGGGTTGTCGCCTTAATGACTGTAAGAATGGCATTGATCATTGTTGATATATCATGAAATCACACCAGTTGACGTTGCTACTACAGCCTCATTTGTTTCTGATACCCTTTGTAATAATGTCGACAACATTATCATCTTCTCTGGTCCTCACCACCTTTTGCCACCTAAAACATTAACAATAATAATCATGTTATTTAAATATTAAAGTAGTGGTCAAAGTATAACTATAATTGTTAAACTATCTATAATATTAGTTTTAAAGATAAAATCAATAGATAGAGGTTGAGTTTCAAATATTAAAATTAATTAATTATAAAGAAATTGAAATCAACCAAATTAATAACATAATCCTTTATATAATTATACAAAGGTTTTATAACTTAATTAGTTAGTCTTTCTTTGTACTAACTTCTTTTATTTAATTGAAAAAAACCTTTGTTTGATAACATACCAATATAATTTTATCTTTCCTTAATTCAAATGGTATGAAACTCACATATTAGGTAGGCACATTAGAAATATAACTTTTTCTCATGATGTTCTAACCAAGGAAATCATTAATATACTAATATCATGGAAAGAGAATAAGAAACATAAATACTTGTAGATTATACATAATAATATGAACGTTTTCAAAAGTAACATAGTATTAATATAGTATAACCTTTATTAACAAGATTTTCCATAATAAATCTATTCAAATTCCCTTTCATGTTTCATAAAGCATAATTTATTTTCTAAGAGACATATACCTACTAACCACTTTCCTCTATATTCTTTTCACACTATTAAAATAATGATAACCCTAGTTATTCTATAGGAATTAGGGCATAACACATAGATTCACATGTATGAAAAGGAAATATCATTTATCATTATCATTATCAACCAAACTATAATATATTGTAATCTTCAAATCATGATCATAGATAACAATATCATCTTTCCATTAAAATAATAAATATTCAAATCCATGGAAGATTAATTAAATCAAGATCAATCTTTTCAAAATATTAATAAATTACTAACTAGAACATTTGAAAGTATCATTGAATCAAAGATATAATTCTCCACTTAAAATATTATCTCTTAGGTCATGATTGTAAGTTAATTGCTTCTATCACCAATATGGATTTAGAAATTTGTAATGCAATGGTAAGATATGCATAATTCCCTTTAATTGCATTAGGAATTATATGAAAACATCACAAAAGACTTTAAACTTAATCAAATACACATTCAAGATCAATTGCAATTACATTTTGTCCTTCAGGAAGGAAAGTCATAAAATAAACTCTTAGATTCCCTTAGTGAAAAGGAAACTTAAGAAAAATGATTATAGGATAATGAGAATCTCAAAACATTAAACCATGAGAAATAGGAAAGTGAAAAAATGAATATAATAATACTCCCATAAGACATAAATGATAGAAAATAAAGCTATAAAAGATAAGTAAACATATGTGAATAGTTACTTCCCTAAACAAGAATGGATACAAATCACTTTGTCGAAATGGATTCCACCAAGATGGACCATAACAAGATCCCCTACTTGGAAATGAACTTCCTTTTTCCTTTCATCCACCTTTTGTTTGATCTTTGCAACATTCTCTGTTAGAGTCTTTTTCATTGTTTCATGCACCTCTTTCATGGAGTGTGCAAAGTCTTCAACATAACCACTACCCTTGGCTCCATCTTTCAATTCTCTGAGCTCAAATATTCGTCTAGGGTGCAATCCATAAACAATTTCAAAGGGACTCTTTCCATTAGTCATGTTCACAATATCATTGTATGCATACTCTGCCTGTCCTAGGAGTTGATCTGAAGCTTGACCATACTCCTTTGTGAGACACCTCAACAGGTTCCCAAGGATTCTCTTAACCACTTCAGTTTGGCCATCTGTCTGAGGGTGATATGCAGATCCAAAGGACAGATTGGTTCCCAATTTGTGCCACAATGTCTTCCAAAAGTGACTCATGAATTTAGTATCTTTGTCTTACATGGGGAAAAATGTGTCATCTTACTGAATCTATCTACTATGGCATAGATATTGTTCATTCCTTTCTTAGTCTTTGGCAATCCCACAAAAAAATCCATGCTTAAACATTCCCAAGGTCTGTTTGGAATGGGGAGAGGTTGATAAAGGCCTGCATTGGAGGATGTGCCCTTGGCTTTCTGACACAACACACAACATTCCACATACTTTTTGATATCCAAATTCATTTTAAGCTAAAAGTAAAACCTCTGCACTAACTCTTGAGTCTTGTTGACTCCAAAATGACCACTAAGTGCACTATTGTGCTTTTCTTGGATCAGATTTTCCCTAATTGATCCTCTAGGGGCACATAACTGACTCCCTATAAACAATAGATCACTTTGCATAGTATATTCAAAAAATTCACTATGGAAATGATTCTTATACTGTTTACATACCTTGTATGCTTCTGCAAAGTCTTCATCCTCTGCATATAAGTCTTTGAAACTATCAATTCCCATGCTCTACAATTGCACTTCTTGTACTGTTAGAATTCTTCTACTAAGTGCATCAGCTACTTTGTTCTGCACTCCTTTCTTGTGCTTGATGTGGAAGGTGTAAGCCTGCAAGTACTCCACCCATTTCATGTGCTTGTGACTGAGCTTGTCTTGTGAATTCAGAAAGCTAAGTGCTTGATTATCTGAATACACCACAAATTCCTTTGGAAGCAGATAGTGCCTCCATTTTCTTAGTGCTTGGACTAGAGCATACATCTCTAAGTCATAGGAAGAATACTTCCTCTTAGTATCACTGAGCTTCTCACTATGGAAAAGCCATTGGTCTCCCTTCTTGGCTTAGAACCGCCCCAATGGTAACATTGCTAGCATCACACTTAACTGTAAAAAGTTTCTCAAAACTTGGTAACACTAAGATAGGTTGAGTGGCAATCTTCTTTTTCAACAAATCAAATCCCTGGTTAGCTTGCTCATTCCATACAAACTCAGTCTTCATTCCACCCTTTATGGTGTCTAGCATAGGAGCACAAATAGCACTAAATTGCTTAATGAACTTCCTATAATATTGAGCTAAACCATGAAAGCTTCTCACCTTTGTTGCAGACTTGGGAGTAGGCCAGTTGACAATGGCTTCCACCTTGCTTGGATCCATCTTGAGATTTCCATGAGACAATACAAACCCAAGATATACTAACTCCTGTTTCAGGAATTCACACTTGTCCAAGTTGATCATTAGCTTCTCTTCATGCAATCTTTTGAACACAATTTGCAGATGCTTCAAGTGTTCTTCTTGAGTCCTACTAAAGATTATTATATCATCCAAGTATACTACAACAAACTTACCAATGTAGTCCTTGAGTACTCCGTTCATAAGCCTCATAAATGTAGATGGGGCATTAGATAGCCCAAATGGCATCACAAGCCATTCATATAAACCTTTTGTAGTTTTGAAGGCAGTCTTCCATTCATCTCCCTCATTGACTCTAATTTGATGATAACCACTCTTTAGGTCAATATTTGTAAAATACTTTGCTCCTCCTAAACAGTCCATTAGGTCTTTTATCCTAGGAAAAGGAAACCTATACCTAATGGTGATTCGGTTAATGGCTCTGGAATCAATGCATAGCCGCCAAGTTCCTCCCTTTTTGGTTGCTAGGATAGTGGGTACGGCACATGGACTAATACTCTTTCTAATGAGTCCTTGGTTTAGGAGCTCTTGGATTTGCTTGACAATTTCCTCATTTTGTTGAGGGGTCATCTTATAAGCAGCTTTGTTAGGAAGGGTAGCTCCTGGGATAAAGTCGATTTGGTGACTAATAGCTCTTTTAGGGGGTAGGCTTGCTGGTTGTCCATCACTGACAATATCACTGTAATCTTTAAGTAGCTCTTGTACTTCAAATGGAATCTTTGTCTTCTTGACTATATTATTTGCATCTTCTTCCTTTGGCTTCAAAACCAAAGCATATGCTACTCCCTCTCCTTCCTCTAGAGCTTCTAGGAACTCCTTCTCACTTACCAATAGAACATTAGGGCCTGGAGTCTTTACTTCACCTTCTTCCAATAGTGACTGGATTTTAAAAGTCACACCATCCTTCTTAGAGGAATATGCATTCTTCGCTCCATCATGCATGGCATGTATGTCAAATAGCTAGGTCCTTCCTAGTAAAAGGTGGCATGAATCCATGGGCAGGACATCACACAACACCTTATCCTTGTATCTTCCAATTGAGAAGTCCACCCGTGCTTGTTCATTCACAAGGACATGTTGTCCTTTGTTCAACCAAGTAACCTTGTATGGGTTACTATGTGGAATCCTCTTCATCTTTAGCTTACTAATTGCCTCCTCAGATACAATGTTATCAGTAGTCCCTGAGTCTATAATGACAGCATACTTTACCCATCATCTTGTATTTCACTCTGAAAAGTGATCTTCTGTGGCTTGGCTCCTCTCTCACAGGTTCCTTGATCGGTGTTCTTCTTATCATCATATTCTCTCCTTCCTCTGATTCTAGGGGTACCTCAGGGTGTTTGCTTCCACCACTAGACTCCTCTTGCACAAAGTTAACTCTCTTATCTCTTCCTTGAGAAGTAGAGCCCTTCTCTGGACACCTATAGGCAGGATGTCCCATCTGATTACAATGATAGCATTTCATTGTTGCAAATTAGGAACCTCTTCCTTGGTTGTTGCCTCTTCCTCTCTAATTATTGTTAGTGCCTCTTCCTCTATTGAAGCTTCCTATGCTTGAGCTTCCTTCTTGTTGTTCTATCAACTTAGTCTCTCCTTGGTTCTTGGACTCTGAACTTCTACCACCATATCCACTTCTTTGTCCTCTGTTATCTCTTCCTCTACCTCTGCCTCTGACATTACTGGAGTCTTGATTCTTTCTCAACTTCTCTTCCACCTTTATTGCAGGTCGGTGACATCTCTGGACAGTGGTAGGAGTAAGCAAACTTAACTCATCTTGTATAGTCCATTTAAGACCATTAAGGTATCTAGCTACCTTCACATTTTCCTCTTCTGCAATCCTTTATCTCATGCATAGCCTTTGAAACTCTTCAATATAAGAGTTAACATCCAAGTCTTTTTGCCTAAGACTTTGTCTCCTTTTATGCAACTGAATCTCATAGTCTTCAGGTACATATGCTTCTCTAATTTTGGCTACCATAGCCTTCCAAGTAGCTATGGGTCTCTTTCCTTCCTTCTCTCTCTCATCTTGGATAAATTTCCACCAAGTGAGTGCAAACCCTCTAAGTCTAGCCTTTGTTACTTTCGCCTTATGTGCTTCAGCTATACCATCACATTCAAAGTCATTTTCTAGTCCTTCAATCCAATCTATGGCTATCTCTAGTTCCATCTTTCCAGTGAAGATAGGAACTCCTTCCAATGCCTTTCCACTCAAAGCCTTTAGTGCCTTCAAGAATGGTTCTTCAGTGAGGATAGGGTCAGCTTCAAGGACCTCATCATCTAAGGCTATCTCCTTGCTTTTTCCTTCAACTTTATCTTTCACTTCTTCAGTCTTTTCTTCTACTTGGTCCACTTTGTGTTCTAATTGGGCCAATCTTTCTCTGGGAAATATGTTCTCTTCTTCTTGCTCATCCACTTTCTTTTCCAACTCTGCATTTGTCACCATTGTAGACTCTCCTACTAACTCTACTGGTTGGAAAATTCACCACAAGCCAAATCTTATTGGCTCTGATACCAATCTGATAGGAACTCTCCAAGGTGTGCTTGCATGAGCTCTTCTAGGACACTAATGGTTCCTAGTCTTCACAAGATCCTACTTTCTCCTCTAGGACCTTCCAAGTTCTGACTTAGCTAGCCTAGAACCACTCCAACATCACTCTATGACTTGGTCTCCTTTGTGCTTCACCTTAGGGGTAACTATCAGCCAAATGCTCTTCAATCACTTCACCTTGGAAGATTCCAAGTGCATTCTCATCACCATTCCATCACAAGTGCTGCAGGCGTGAAATTATTGCCAAGACAACTTCTTGCCTCCCATATGATCCCATTAGAATAGGTCATCAATGGTTTTACAAACGATCTCAAGACAAACATTGAATTTGGTCTTTTAGGCCTAATAGGTCAATTAGCCCTAATCAATAAGTTTTTCCCACTTCTCTCACAAAACTCTCAAACAACCCCAAAAACAAATTTTATATTCAGACACCCTTTTCCAAGATACAAAGGATTTTGGTGGTCTTAGGGTTCTAGGGCCTCCGTACAGTAGGTTCCTAGAATTCAGGGCTAATAAGGCAAATAAGGCTATTTTTGTGCAGTCTTCTGATTTCTACTTGGAAATCTATCTTAATGGATTGGCCAATGCCTAATCCTCTTAGGAGGTATCTATAGGACATCTATAGGACCTATACACTTTTGAAACCATACTTGGTTTCATGTTCCCAATCTTTCCCCTGCAATTACACACCATTAAAACACTGTCATGCACCTAACCGGGCACACTAGACTCGCCTAGGGTATGATCTTAAAATTAGCTAGCTGACTCTTCTGAGCTCCTCCTTCCATATGTACACTTTACAATGGCTTTGCTTCCATATCCCTCTGGGCCATGATGATTTGCATGGTGGAGAGATATGGGGGATCCATGTTTCCTAAACTGCTTGAAACAACACCAACAACTCCACTACTTGCAAAACAATTTGAAAAGCTAATCTAATGAACTCAAAACAACTTCACTACTAAACAAAAAGTCCTTAGAATTATCTCTACCACACTAATGCAGCACTAGATCACTTATTTCAATCCATCTACTAACTCATGAACTCAAAACAAGTCGACTATATGCAAAAACCAGAACTCAGAGCTTCTCCTTCAAATTCAAATCACTCATTACATCATACTGCCTCGGGAAATCGGATCCTCCATGTCTAAATATGCCTTCCCCATGATTGTAGGTCATTACATTAACCACCCATCATCATTCTTTGAAAAGAATCCTATTCTGCCAAATGGTGTCATGCAACTTTCAAAAGTTGCAAATGTTGTCATGCAACATTTTGACAACTTTGACAACTTTGCATAAAACAAACTCTAATGACCTCCAACCGACCTAGAATGATGTAAAAACATCCTAGAGACCATTTTAGGCATCTTCCTACCCTTGCCTAAGCCTTGATGGCTTTTGGATCCATTTTCCCACTTTTAGGCTTAATCTACCACTAACCACTAATAAAGAATAAACATCTAGGTTGGATTGAACCTAGTCAAATCCACCTAGGTACACACTTGTAAGACCTTCTAAGGTCAAAACCAAACTCTACTGACTTGGCTAATGTCAGTACTAGCGAAAACAAAAGTAGAATTAAGGATTAGCCTAGGTGCTCCTGCACCACTGGAACTTGGTTGCCATTAGCTACTACCCATAAAATTTGTGTCCTAGCTTCACTTCCGTCTCTAGATCAATCCCTGTAATTTTATTAAGGAAATTACATTCTTTAATCTGTAATGAGTAGTCTTTAATTACCTCTTGCAACGCCATCAATGTCAGTGTTTTTGTATTAAATGCTCCGTCTACTTTTGAGTTGTGGCACCACGTCAGCCTTCTTTGATTTGAAAAACCGCCACCACTTTTTAAATTTCATCAGAATGCTAACATTTAGGTAGAACTTTTAGAAGGGCGGGATCATTTCCACTTGATCCTTCTCTAACGTTAGAATTTCACCTCTGGCTTCAGCTTCCGACAATTATTTTGGAAGTTCAATTCAAATTCTGGCCACTCCTTTTGTTAACATGGAGGAACAATCCCATTTTAGTTTCACGTTGTTCCATCTCGAGCTTCAAATCCCGATGAGGGTTCCTGAACTTAGCGCTAACTCTGCTTCCTTATTTTTCTTTTAACTTTGCCTATCGGACCCATTTTCTCTTTATTTGGCTCGTTCCATTGAGCTTGTCAAATTTTGAAGGTTGTTCTAGCACTTGATTTCTTTTCTGCCTTTCCTTATGATTTCAAAGCTTCTTTAGTCTTTCACCAGTTCTCCTTCTTCGGATCCCGACAACTTTATTTGAACACCTTATAAGCTAATTGTGCCTTTCTATCTGGAGTTCCAATTCCCCTATCGGATCCCGATAACTGTTCTGGAAATGAACCCTTTTCCCGAACTCTTTTTCTTTCAATAACCTTAAGGCTTTCTCAGCTCCACTTTCTAGCTCGAATTCTGATCATCATATTGGAAATTCTCAACAAGTCAACTTCCCTATTAGTGAAAAGTTCTACTCTCTCTTTTAGATTCTGAAGGTTCTTCCAAAACCCAAGTTGCGTCTTGGCCTTTCAATCTTGAGAATTATTTGGCTATTCTCTTTGACTTCCTCTAGTTCCTTTTTGCCTTTCGAAACCCAATGTCTGTGCCCGAACAAAGCCTTCTACACACACTTGTTCCAAGTGAGTTTCTTTTCTCCGCATTTTCGCACTTCAATGATGATCTTGAAAGTGCTTGTTAATACCGATACTTGACTTTTTAAAGAACAAAACATTTTTGGCAAAGACCAAGGACAAGACCAACTCGAAAGACAAAGGGAAAGGACGAAAAGATAATTCCTTTTTTAAAATGCAGGCCACAATGACAGTTCCTTAATGACACCTAAATCCCTAAATCCTGACAAAACTAAAAACAACAAAGACAAAGATGTTTAGAAGGGTAGAAAAATTTGACTTAGACCAATTTTATCTTAGTACCAAAAATGGGGCAACACATATGTTGCAATCAAATTCAATCTAAAACCTATTGTAATTGTATTCCAACCAACCTCCAATGTTCTAATAAACAAATTTTAATTTTATATAAAAAAACAAACATTTAATTACTCAATCAAAAGCTACATTAAATTTTCTTATTAAATATTAATACAACTACATCTTAATTTTATCACCTCTTATATGACCAATATTGATACAATGATTTTCACTAATATTTGTAGCATCCTTCCCATTACCATATTTAGAACCACTATACTACTATCAAATGTCACTAACATTATATTTTATAATAATAAAATACTAATAATCTAAACCAAAGAAAATTAGCTTGTTTGATTATGATACATATAGTATACATATGTTAATGATTTATGACATTCTACTTAAGTATTTTAATATATATAACTTAATTTTGTTTTCCTCAAATCATTTAATACTGATTACAATTAATTTACTAAAAATTGTGATGTTTCTAAATAATTCCAACTTTAAACCTTACTTTTGTGGGCCATTTCCTTGACAATGAATATTTGTATTATAAATCCAGTTATTAATCTATTGTAATTCATATTTTCATTGATTATAGTAAATAATTGTTGGTCTTATTTTCAAACCAATTACACTAACTGAAAATGGTTGACCGTGTAATATGGTAGTAATTATCAGAACTATTGGTAGATTATAAATCGTAGCGTTTAATATGTGTTGATCACCTTCAAAAATTAATATCCCCAGTATGGTGTAAGAATATTTCATCGGGCATTTATGTTACTTCCAGCCTCACCACTTTTGGTTCAATTGAGCATTCCAAGACCATAATGTCATAATAATAATAATAACTAGGCTGCAGCCCAACTCCTCTCTATTCCGTTAAGTGGGTTTCAGATCCATGTTAAAAGCTAAAAAATATTAATTCTCGCAATCGAAAGACAGATTTTACATACCCTGCCTTGGAAAAAAAAATTAAAGAACAACTGCGAGAGATTTCCAATCATTACTACCTATATGTCATGATTTTACAACCATTCAAGAAAAGCTCTCTCTTGTGTTTAATGAAAATGTTAATTTTGTTCCAATGACGATTTAGTGAATTTCAGTTTTCGTGTTTTACGGCATTCTGAGGCTCAGCCTTGTAGAAGACAGTGTTCATGTCTTCCTATGCCAGACATGAATACACAGCAGCTCCAGATAGTTGTAGAAGAACCATTTCTAAACATTTTATACTCTGAAGATGAAAGTTTTGTAAATGACTATTCTTTGGGTTAAATAGAAAATAGTTTTGTGTATGTATTTTCAATCTTGGTCGTCTCCAGTTGTGTTTTGTTTCATCAGAGCAGCAGTCTCTGTTTGTATGTAGTTTGGATTTTATCACCAACATCATTCTTGTAAGTCAAATAGATGGGGATTTCTTTTGAGCAGAGAAGCAATAATCTGTTAAAAATATATATATATATTGGTAAAAAATTGTTGATCAATTATTGATTCAAATTTTCAATATTTTTTTGTTTTTAAATCGCATTAAGATTATGATAAAATTCTTTAAAACTGCAAAAAAAAATGTGAAAAAATGTTGCAAAACCCCATCAAACCCTAGAAAAACTCACAAAAATACTGAATCACTCAGAAATAAGGCCAATTCTGGGATGGAATCAAAGTCAGTGTGAAATCTGTGTGGAAACAATTTGTTATTTTGTCCATTAGTTTGGTGTAGAAACAATTTGTTATTTTGTCCCTTGGTTTTCTTTTCCATCTTTGACAGAGAACCTCTATAGTTTATAATTAATATTATTTAGTAGTTTTAAAATTTAAATTATTATTGACTATTAATATATATTTATAGTTATATAATATACTATAAATTAAAAATAATGTAAAATTTATAATGCATATATTTAATTTTTAATACATACATATGTTTTTTAATTTTTAATTCATATATTTAATTTTATTATTAACATTTGTCTCTACCAAAAATAGTAGCTGTAAGGGAGGTATAATGGGTTGTTAATCTTTTACTTCAACTTAGGATGGCGTCCCATGGGGGCTTAATCAATTATTTTGAGGAAAAGGAGGATCTATGAAGAAAAAAAAAAATTGCTACGGGATTATTTGGAATCTTTTCCTAAAAATAGAAGCTCCTACTTTTTAGGGAACAAGTGAAAATGAGTGGGTCTAGAAATTGCCCCACCAACTTAGGAATGTCTCAAAAATCTAAGTATTGGTTCTAGTTTAAAAAAAATTGGAGGGAAAATGGTTTCTTTTATTTATTCATATCATGACAAATATAAGAGACGAAGGTAGTGTAATCATGAGACACCAACTTCCTTCAATTTTGGAGCTTAAATTTTTAAACTGAACTAGACTAAAAAATTCTTGGGTCCTGTAGCTTTAAAATATTCCTAAAAAATAGCAAACAGCTATATCTCTATTTTTAGGAAGCCCCCTTTCATGGGAGCCCAGCCTTAGAGTGTATCCCTCAACAGTGCTCTTCTCAATGGCTTCCATTTCACTTGGAGCTTTTGGGTACAAAAGCCTCTTTAAAAAGAGTCTTCTCTGTGATGGCAAGAATCTTTCAATGCAAAAAGCTGCTGGAAATGGATCCAGTCAGGCTTCAGTATGCCTTTTGTTGAATTCTACTCCATATAAAGGACTTACCAATTGATATTATGAAATATAAAGCACTGCAATTGTAGAATATGATTTGATAAGCTTTTTTTAATATTGAGCTACCTTACAAAACTCCTTGCCTCAATCGCAATGAAAGTATTGGATCACTTCAATGCTTCCACTTTTTTCCTAACCGTAGCTAGATTGTTGTCTGAGAAATTTTGGTCTCAATTACTTCATGGACTTGGATAATGTTTGATCTCGGAAAACTATTTGGTGACTGCCCTCTTAAAAGTCTGATAGATGTTGATCTCAGTAACTTCATAGACAGCTAATATTTGATCTCAGACTTAGAAAAAAAATTGGTGAATGCCTTCTTAAGAAGTCTGAAAAATATTGATCTCGGTTACTTCATAGACTTTGGCTAATATTTGATCTCAGACAACAATTTGGTTACTGCCCTCCTATAAAGTTAACTGAATACTATGTAATATCAATATAAAGGACAAATATCTATTTTCTACAATTCATTTGGTTACTGCCCTCCTATAAAGTTAACTGAATACTATGTAATATCAATATAAAGGACAAATATCTATTTTCTACAATTCATGTGTTAAACTCTATTTTACTTGCTCTCTACATCTCTATGCTATTGAAATGTCATTAAGTTTTAAAAAATAATATCTCTTTTTCTAAATTTTTTACCTTTTTTTAATTCCAATTTTTCCAATCTTTTATCCCTTTTTATCAAAAAATATTTATCTTTTTATATTGAATTTGTCAATTTCCCTATTTTTGCTGCTATGCTTTTAATAACCTTACAGTATGGCAAATTAATATGATGGAGAATCTTGTGGGCTGATTAAAATAATATTATAATTTCGCAACGTAATTTCATGTCTACGCTTATTAACTGACAAAATTTATTGTGGTTTAGAAATTGGCTGTACTGGTTATAATTGATTGATAATGTGAACTTGGTGAATTTCTCCAAGCCAATCAAAACACTTTTTATTGATGACTTATCACAATGCCAACATCATATGGTATTTTGTCAAAATTATGTCCTTTCCATGAGCTCAACTAGAATACAATAATATTACTAGGACACACATGCCAAGTGAATATGCAGACAACTCCATGAGCTCAACTAGAATATAATAATATTACTAGGACACACATGCCAAGTGAATATGCAGACAACTAATGGAAGTCTGCCAAAGTCAAATGTACATACAAGATAAACAGGCATCCAATACTTTAACATGGCAGAAAAGTTCACTACAAAAAGGAAAGGCCAAAACGAAACCATTGAAAAAGGGCAGTCCAGCACAGAGAATAGGTCATCCCAAAAGTTAGCTTGAGAAAAACCACCGAAGTATAAGAAAAGCTACCTCATATGCTAGACTTTATATGAAAGAGGATACATATTTATGTGCTAAATTGACTCTATACATCTCTCCACAGAATTAAATACTCTATGGAACTAGCACAGGTGAACGTCTCTCCTACATGTGACACCTTAGATAGCTGGTTTAGGTCGGTTGCAAATTATTCAAAAAGTGACCCCTAAATGAGAATATACACCTGGAAACAAAATTGACGAAATATGAAGCTACTAGTCATCAAAATTAACTCAGACTTTATTATGATCGCAGGAAAAAAAGGTACATATATTTAGCCTGCCAATACATTGAATTGTAAAAACCTAAAAACCCTTTTCCAGTGGCTAACGGAAGTTACTTTAGAGAGAGAACACAGAAGCAGGTTGTCATTCAGAACTCAGTATCTCTACGTGATATAAACATGAGAATAGAGACTCGAAACAATAGGTCTAGATAGAATAATAGGATAGAATACAACTACTAAGATCTCAGAACACTACCATAGATTGTTTATAGACCAACGCTATTAAGCCAAATGGAATGTGATCATAACGAATATTTTAATCATATTTTCTCACAGGAAAGCTCTCCTTCGAAGATGCCAATATTAACTGTGACACGATCCACCATGCATATGATTTTGCATAAGCAAGACCTACATGCTGGAAACTATTACTCTGATCACTAGACATGACAATTTTCAACCTAACACCGTAGGCATAGACAAAACACTGGGGTATAATCTTCAAATCAACAGGATGTGGCATCATACACTACTTTGACACATAAAATTTACTAATTTTGCTTTGTTTACAATCATATAGGTTAATTTTTGTTGTACAAATGTGTTTTAAGTGGCTGAGAACCTTTAGGGCAGTTGGTTTCAGGCTGAATAGCTGACACGTGACCACCCTCGGACATATAAAAATAATTGTAATTGATTCGACCTACCAAGTCTGCCAAATGAGGAAATTTTCCAACATTCAGTTTAAATGAGAGTACCTACAAAGCAGAAACAAAGAAAAATAAGCTACATCGACTTAAAGAACAGAATTTAGAACATAGTTGAAGATTAAAATATAAACAACTGAGTAGAAAATGTAATTTCGAAAGATACAAACATCCACAATATGACCAAAAGCCATAGCACTATTGGATTCTAAAGATAATAACAGATCTATACAGCAAGAAAAAGGATTACCCTCAAGAGAAATAAGATACACTCATCAAACTGCTGGCCAACACGATCAACTTCCATTTGGCACCTTGCCTTTATACCAGCAGCAGCACCTCCATTATACAAAGTATTCTGTATGGAATAGAAGTCCAGAGCCAATGAAAGAATAGTCCTAACTCGACTTGCAATGAGAGC
This sequence comes from Thuja plicata, assembly GCA_018584345.1. Taxonomy (NCBI): domain Eukaryota; kingdom Viridiplantae; phylum Streptophyta; class Pinopsida; order Cupressales; family Cupressaceae; genus Thuja; species Thuja plicata. Next base: position 1,318,801 of record MU224894.1, read on the forward strand.
CCACTGCATAGTGTCAGTACAAAACTGGAGTTAAATCAAGTTTCTTACACAAGCTTTGTGAAATAGTATGTTATGGTGACATTTAAAGTTATAGATATATCAAAGTATCACGTTAAGCAACAATCTCTATAATCCAGAATGGATCATCAATATATGATGTATGCATGCATGGTGACAAGGTCCAAAAAAAATTAGGTCGGTTTAAGTTGAAAGGTTCGCTGAAGTTAAGGAATTCCAAATAGGTAATGATATTAAAAATATGTTTCAGTTGCCGATGTCCATGGTATGGCACTCAATATTGAAATCCCATCATCTAGGACATAAAGGTGGGTCTAAAATCATAATTGAAACATCTTCAAAAAGAAATCAAATCCAAGTAATCTAATTCGGGACAATTTAAATTATCCGTCAAGGTTTTCAAAGCACACAGTCAGAACAGAGTTACATGACAAAAACGAGTGTTGGTATCGTAATCAATGTGTTGACCTGACATTGGCAGAGTCATTCCAATAGATTCAAATGTCATAAAAGACCAAGGTTTGACAAAAAAAAAAAAAAATCATTAAGGTTTGGTCACCATGTTCGTACGGCATACCACATATCTCAAGACATTCAACCTCAGCTTAAGATGACAAGAACGTGGTGGATTTTGGCTGAATAATCCCAATCCTGCACTTGCTAAGACCGAAAAACCCAGCCAAATGTACTCATAGAAACATGGCAATACCATAAATATTAAAAATGATAACAGCAATAGAAGTTCACTGACTGGTAAACCTATCTAACTTTACGGGTGGAGCTTTTCCATGGTCAATTTGGCATTCCAATATCAACCAGATATATGTTTCATTATGACTGTTCATAAAATATGGCTATTAAAATGCAGGAATATTCTTTTTGGCATTCTCAGAATAAAGAAATTAATTTTCCACAATCCATAATAGATGTTACTATTGTTTCTGGATTAGATTGTGTGTATTTTTTTGCATCAACGTTTCGGATCACACTGTGATCCATCATCAGGATGATAGAATAGAAAGTCCATAAGCTTTCTATTATATCACCCTGATGATGGATCACACTCTGGCTTTCTATTCTATCATCCTGATGATGGATCACAGAGTGTGATCCAAAACGTTGATGCAAAAAAATACACACGATCTAATCCAGAAACAACAACATTCTCAGAATAGTTCAGCATGTTTGAGGTTGATTACAGAGTCAGGAGCAGAAGCAAAAGTAACTATGTTGTAAGGCATCTGATTGTGAAACCAAAGCATTTCTATACTCCATTGCAGAACTAATTGTTGCAATATCTGTAATTCACTACATATATTAAGAAAACAAAAGGATGCCCTTACTTCTTAGTGTGATTTTTTTTATCACGGCTTTCTCAAGGGTAAAAAAGATGTCAATAGCCTGCATCTAATGCTGTTGATAGCTTCCTTTATTCTCTTAATTATTAGACAGACTTTGTTGCATGTGGAGTGAGATTTCAGTCAATTTTAACTGCAGTTTAAGCACATTCTCTTAATGTAATGCTGGTCTGCATATGGTATATGCCAATAAATTGACTGAGATAATTTGACCAATTAGAGATCACCCTAAACTAAGACAAAAAAGTAAAACAAGTGGGTGAACAGAACCAGAAAAAATGAAAAATAAAAAAAAGGGAATAAAGTAAATATACTTTCCTAATAACTTTGAAACAGCCAAAAATAATACCAGTTTGTCGGGGGCAATAAAGCACTGTCTTTGGATGGAGACCAAATAAGCTTCATGGCATGCTATAACCTCATCTAGAGAACCAGCAGATGCCATACCCTCACAAAGTTCAATCCATGCACTGTACAAAACCTGTCATGGAGAGCATAATTATTGCCAACATTAAAAGACGTTAAAATTGCACAAACAAAACAGAAAAGAACAAAATTCATAGCTAGAAATCCTCCAATAAAACAGAAGAGATTAGGAAAAACCAGAGTATGCTTACCCGATCCATGACATACTGATGAAATGTATTTACAAAATGCAAAAGCTTCTGTTGCAGTAGCAGATGCTGCTTGTTACTGTGTGTATCATTACTTCCACTCTGTATAAGATAATGAAAATAAAATTAATATGCTTCAAAAATTCTCCAAAGTTAATTGCAGAGGCAAAATACTAACAGTCCATGATTTGAAATTAAAAATCCCATTAACTGCTGTTTTCTTCATCTCTCTGCAGATTTACATGACTAAGGAAATGAAGCTCTTTTCTCCATCTCTATAAATTTGACGAACAACCCAGCAGCCGATTGAAAAAAAATTAGATCCTTCTTGTTAAGTTTTGAACCAGAATAACAAAACCAGAGAGCAGATATTTTAAACAAAACACTAGAACAAATAGACACTGAGATTTACCCTGGGAAAACCCTCCTACTCGAGGGAAAAACCCAGCCACACTAAAGATTGATCCTTTATTGAGTTCTCAAAAACAAATACAATGATCTCTCACTTATGATTGAAGATTCTAAACATCCAATCAATAAGCCTTATTCACCTTATTCACAGATTGGTCACTTTGGCTATTCATAACAGAATAAATAAAAGCCACAATTATCTCACAGATACTTCTGACACTGAAAGAAGTCTTACAAACTATATATCGATCATATATATTGATCGAATACACAAAAATAACACAGCTCTATCTCCATTAATGCATACAAAATGAAATATGTATCTCAGACATACAAAAAGATCAGCCGGACAATTCACATAGGCGTGTGTCTTCAATAATTCTGAATCATACACCGTGCTTGCTGTAGAAGATATGATCATCTTCTACTGTCACCAAAATCACTAACTTCACATACACACAAGTCCCATGCCATTCTGTCTGAAGAATCATCATCCCTGCAGTTCTATCAACACACATGGGTATATACAATCGATGCTAAAAACCGTCCAGATAGACTTTGCCATGGAACACCAAAGGACACATCCGTTACTCAACAATAAGTAAATCTCATCGTATCTGAAGCAGTCACCGTGAATAGCTGCCCTACCTCCATGATGAAGACTCACACGGCATTTCTCTATATCCTTCACAATACATGAAAAACGCTAAAGATAAGACACCACCAAGAGAATGTTAAGACCAACGGACAATGTCATACACAATGAAGACAGCCGGAAGCCAAAGGGTCACTGCTCGTAGCCACATTAACTTCATGTCGGTAGTTTCACAAGTGACATTTCATAATCAACAGACCCGCAATCTTATTTACGGTGAAGTCTTTCATATTCCATAGTAAATAAACATGAGTCACTACATGAAAGAATAACGCCAAGTCATACCATGTCGGTGCCATGTCATTCACTCTTAGTGGATGAAGGAGATGGATAGTCACAACATAATCGCTACCCGCACGCACAACTGGCTCCATAAAACTTGAAGTCCGATGACAATACATTGACATTAGTGACAATAAAAGGAGAGTCGTTACACTTATGACACTGCATATGCAAAGACGGTAAGGAGAGAATAACCAGTGAAGATAAAATAAACTGATGACCATAAACAAAGGCTTCAAAACAAGCTCAGATGACAATATGATCTCCTGAGAATGAATACGACAGAGTAAGAATAAACTCATCAGCAATCACCAGAACTAAGTTGCTGGTTCGGATTCCAATACGGATGCAGGTTCGAGATTTGGGTTCGAAATTCGTCCAAAAAGTTTTTGGGTTGGGTTCGTATTCGTTTTGGGTTCGTTCGTACAAGATTTTTTTTTTTAAATATATATATATATATATATATATATATATATATATATATATATATATATATATATGTATGTATGTATGCAGCAAATAAGTTCATACACCACTATGCTAATAATAAAGCAACATAGCAAAATACACCAGCACATATAGTAACATTTTAGTCCAAATGACATAATAAAATGCCAAAATACACCACCATATCAATGTTTTGGTTCAAAATTTAAAAACAATAATGTCAACATTACTAATCAGCCATCAGTGATCAAATATCATCAAAAATCATCAAACAAATCATCATCATTCTGTTGTTGCAGATTAGAAGCAACAAAAGTGCCACTAGCATCAGTACTAGCAATGTTAGGCTCAACCTCTGGATTAGCCTCAACATCACTAGGTAGCTCATGATCACCATCATCAAGTGCAAGTGCATCAAAGTGGGCAATCGAATCTTCCAACTCTGCACTCTTTGGTTCAACATCCCAATGCCTTGACTCCCCTTTTTTGTAAGCATTTTCTTTGTGTGTTGTGAGCCTCAAGTTTGAATGCACAAAGATCAAGTTATCTGCCTTCTTGGAATTTAGTCTATTGTGTTTTATTGAGTCAATGAAGGAGTATGTGCTCCAGATCCTCTCGAATGATGATGAACTAGCAACCTATCAAGATTTTCAATTTTGAAATTAGAGAGTTAGGAGTTTTGAATAAAAATTTAAAAAATATAAATTCAATATTCATCAACAAGAATTTAGAAATTAGAATCTTAAGAGTTAAGAACTTACTTGTGATAAAATTTTGATGGCAATGGGTTGTAGGTGCTGGTACATTTGTCCATGGAAGTACCACCATTTATGAGCATCAGCATTGCTCTTGTCTTCAAGGGCCTCATGACCACAATCATCGGTGCTTGCGAAACTCATGAATTCAGACCTCACTATAGGTCGTATGTGATCGGGAAAGAGTCTTTGAAGGGCTACCTTGTACCCATGAGCAACTTCAAGATCTCTATATGGGGCAACTCTAGTGGTACTCTCCATGAGGACTGACTGACTATAGAACCTGGGGCTCAATGCAAAGGCAAGGAGATGCAAAGGGATAGTCATTTTGTTCCATCTCTCTACCATGATTATCTGTAGTTCCTTGAAGAACTTTTCTTCAGGATCTTGCTCTCTCTCATTTATGATCATTTTAATATCCTCAATCATGGAGTCTATGCCATCACATACCTCACCCAAGCAAGGCCTATCCATGTCAGTGTATCAGATCATGCTCAATATAGGCTCAATGAACCTCAGGAGGTACTCAACACGATCCCACCAAGAGTCATCTAGTATCATTATCTTTATGACAGTTGCCCTGGTACTATTAGATTGCCTCCATATGCTCCAATTAGCACTGGTTACCATTCTAGACAATGCCTCTTTAAGCTTCACAAGGCATCTCAAAACAATAGAGTTGGAGGAAAAGCGGGTCTCAGCAACCTATTTTAAAATCAAAAAAATAATAAATTAAAAATTAAAATCAAGATTAAAATGCCCATATCACAACATAGAAAGTTTACTAAACTAAACTTAAAGTATAAATTTCTAAAACATATTTATATTTTTAAAATAATTAAACTTACCTTCAAGAGCTCCAATTTCGAGAATTATCTAAATATGGCTTGCGTCATATGGTGGTTTGTGACGAACATTTGGATCTCTTGTGCATCTTCATACATTTTTTTTGATCCAACCAATTTTAGTGCCAATTTTTTGCAGCATTAAGTTGAGAGAGTGGAAGGCACAAGGTGTCCAAAAAATGTGTCTGAAGCGCTCCTCAACCAATAACCCGGCAACCCTACAATTCTTGGCATTGTCAGTTATTACCTAAACTACATTTTGAGGGCCAAGTTACTCAATGGCTTGGATGAGAATGTTTGCAATGAAAGGACCGTCCTTCACCTCCCCTTCACAACCCACGGCTTTCAAAAACATTGCACCTCTTGTGGACACAGCAATAACATTGAACAAAGGACGATTTCTCACATTTTTCCATCCATCGGATACTCTGGTCACACTTGTTTCGATCCATGAATCCTTGATGGGTTGCAGGAGAGCCTCTACATGGATCACCTCTCTGTCCAATAAAGTCGTGCACACCTTCTCATAACCCGGGCCCTTGAACCCCTTTGGAGCCTCATTAATTGATCTCACCATTATTTACCATTATGGTGAGCGGACAACATTAAATGACAATCCATATGCATAGATGCATCTGGCTATGTCTTCCTTGGCAATCTCTCTAGCTTCATTCTGAAATGATATTTCCAAGGGCCCCTTTGCTCTCTTATTTGTCACCGGTTCTTGAGGTGCACGCAAGAATGGATGGCCCTCTGCGGGTGGTTCACTGGGATTGGAAACTAAAGCCATAGATGATGCTTTTGTTTTGTTTCTAGACTTTTGCAAAGGATGAGAATTTGTGTTCCCAGCTGCTTCGTCTGCTTGTTTTTGCTCTTGTATATATTTGTTCACAATGTGGTTTGGAAGAAGGGTTTTAGGTAGCACCCCATTAACTCTTGGCTTCCCTATACAAAATTTAATGCCTTTATGAGGAATAAAGCACAGATGTGCTTTCACTCTACTATAAGAGCTACTAGATTCCTCTTTGCAATGGCTACAAATCCACAAAAAACCTCCACCTGGCATTGGTTTAACCATTTCCACAGTGGAGAGCATCTGTTTGTTTTGAAGCGGGAGTTTCCAGTGCTAGAAGCACTTGCCATTCTTTGAATCTACAAACAACACAAAGCAAAAAAATGAAAATGAAAAAAGAAAATTAAAATAAAACTAAGGAGCCCATTTCATTTTGTAAAAAAAACTCAGTTAGCAGATGAATATAGCATGTCTAAAAAGTCAGGACTTGCCCAAAAAAATTGCAGTCAAATAGCACCAGAAGCAGTGTCCAACCACAGAACAATCACAACCTTCTAGTTTTGTTCCAACGAGAGGGTCCTCTCACTGTTCAGATGAATATTTGCTTCAGGTGAATAATGAATATTCATCTATATTCATATTTGCTTCAAATGAATATGAATTTTTAGACATGCTATATTCATCTCACGACAAACAAAATATTAAATAAACAAATTACAAAACCTACTTGTCGCTACCAGAAGACTCTCGCTACTAAAAGACTATCACTCTTGTTGCTTGCCGTGTGAGAAGAAGGTTGTAACTCTCGTTGCTTGTCGTGTGAGAAGAATGCAGTGTCGTGTTGTGTGAGAAGAAGAATACAATGTCGTGTCGTGTGAGAAGAAGAATGTCATGTATGGCGTTATTAGTCACTTTTATGGTTGTATTTGCCAAAAAATAAGTTAAAAAACTTTATTGACAAGTCAACATAACCGACGGATGCCAAAATTCAATCCAAATTCGTTTGAAATTCTCTATGGGCTCGCGCAGGCTTTTAAAAGTCGGTCAAACTCATTTCAAATTTTGTCAGGGGGCCCGATGACCGCATTTTGAGCGAATGTCTCAGACAAAAGTCAAATTTTGAACGAATTCGCACCGTTTTCGAATTTCTAACGAATCGACTCACGACTTTGGGGTTCAAAGAGCAAATGTGGTAACTTAGCACCAAAATAATAAGATCTCTGAAACAGAATAGCAAAGATTTTTCACAATCACCACAGGTATGAAGGAGCTCTCTCGTAGCTACCATAAACATTAACACTCCCTCTTAGCAAGAGAGATCATTCATATGTCATAGTGTGTCTCAACCTGACAAGCACAATGGAGCTGCAACCCAAAAGTACCAATAGAAAAATCTCATCATAGATTTTCTCAACATAATATTGTCATCTCAGCATGACATTCACCATGGCTACTCCCAGAGGCTAAAAGAACAGAAAACTAAGTCATGGATTCTCTCACATGACATCCACCATGGCTACTCCTAGAGGGGGTGGAACAAGGGCTTTCACCTCAAACTTCTTTTGCAAAGAAGAATGCATTAACAAGGGATTGCACCTCGAACTTCTCCCTCACAGAGAAGAACTCATTAACAAGGGATTGCACCTCGAACTTCTCCCTCACGGAGAAGAACTCATTAACAAATCTTCATGATGATGTGACTCTCTCTGAGACAGATATCAGCCTTCTGACCTCCTTGACCAAGTCAGACTCCCTCTGAATCTGATATCAACCTTCTGACCTCCTTGTCCAAGTCAGACTCCCTTTGAATCTGATATCAACCTTCTGGCCTCCTCGTCCAAGGTTGCTCGTGATGGATAATCTGACTCGTTCTAAATGGAGACTCCCTCTCAACAGGGGCAGCATCCTCACTGCTTTGATTATCATAACAAAATAGAGTTGATTCCAATGTTGACCAAACAAGGAGCTTTAGCAGCCACACTGCTACACGAGCTTTGTTGATCCTCAGCAAAAGGATTTGGCACTCTCCCTCTGCTGCTCAAGCTCCCTCTAATTTTCATATCCTCCTCGTAGAAGTAGTTGATCACAATGATAGGGTTCCGTTGTTTAGTATCTTCGTCTTTATCAACTTACTTGTTGAAGCAAATTCTTCATCCAAGGCTGACCCAACCTTATCAATTTAGACTCATGATTGCGGGCTAAGTCTTCATGAATGATCAATACTCCAACTAGATGTTTAAACTCTTCCTCGTGAGATTTCCAATAGTTAATCCTCCATACTTTAGCTCCTTGATCCATCCTGCAACCAAGAGAGATTAGTAATAGTTCAAAGAATCAAACTAATCTGAAGAGAAATAAGCAGACCAATGCTAAAGGCATACATGATTCACTATTCTCAATATTATTACATGAATTATTCATGAACATCATTCAAAGATAAAAACATAAAACACTTATCTCTATAATGCCTAAACTTCCTCACAATCCATCAATTGTTCTTTCTTGATCTTTGCTCCATAACAAGACCAAGATCCCAAGGCTGATAACTTCCAATGCACAGGTCCAAACTTGAGATGATTGTAGCAGTAAATAATTAGAGTTGTCTTTAGTTCTGATTTAATGGAAGGCTGCAACAACATGATGGTATGAAAAGAAGCATCTCCATGCCCTTTTTCAAATGAAAAATCACGCCCAGACAGAGGTAAAGTAGCTCTCTCAAACTTCCAAAAACTTCCAGAATGGCTCAGAAATAAATATTCTCAATACACATCGAGGACACTACCATAAACACCCAATATCCATGACTAGGTACAGCCCCAACATGCACGACAATATCGCAACAATGAATACTTCCAGCAACATCGAAGATGTCAGCGACCCTGGAATTGGCGAATATTTTTCACATATTGGATTGACCCTATCGCCCAACATTTATTAATATTGGGTCCAAAGCCCGGGCCCATCGCCCATTGGTTTATTTAATTTTTTCATTTCTTACACATTATCGCCAATGGAATATAAATTTTGGTCCCCATAAATTTAAAACATTCGCCTATAATTTCTAAGCGACCCCAAATCGACGGCCTATATTCGCCTAGCATTTTACGGACGTGTCTCTAACTGACGTAATTTAGCCAACTTTATTAATCATGCGAAGATATTGGACGACCCATTATCGCCTCGAAAATAACAAAAGACATGTTATAATTACGCGGGCTTCGCCAAATATTTGTATACCTAATACCTCCCGCCGAATTTTCCAAATAAGGATTAGTATAAAAACATTCTGATATCTCTATATTTGATCGTAGCGAAGTTTCAGAAGTTTCAGACTATTGAGTGCAACTGTATACTCAATACTGCATTGGCGAGTCGCGACTGCATTGCTGCATTTTAATTTGAGGCAAAGGTAAGTGATACTTATTCTATGACTGTGATTTTGAGTTCATTTACATTATTTCAGAATAGGTTTGCAAAAATGGGGTTTCTTTTCCCTTTCAGCCCGAAATACACCGCACACCATTGATCTGTGCTCATCCAACGGTCGCTGGCACTGTCGCACTATCGCAGGTCCCATTAACTTTTGGCTTGTCATTTGATGTCACTATGACATGTGTGAGTGTCACTTAATCGTTTTAAATTACAACTTCAGCTTATTAGTTATTACATTTAATAAATGTTATTAAACGTTTAGTTTTACAGTGTAGTCGGATTTAGATTTTAATTCAATTATTTCTATCTTATAATCACACATCGATATGACACATTGGCAAATTAAAAATAGAAACTTGCTCTGGATTGATAAAGAAACTTAATCGTTTTAAAAATTCTGAATCTCAGTCTTCAGATTTAAAAAATGGAAGTACTAATCCATCGCTTAAGCATATACTTAAATGTCTACTAAACAGGTAAAGCAACTAATTAAAATATTGTAATGACAGAGAAGTCTAAGAATCATTTTTAGTACCCGGTACAAAGAAAATTGAAACGAACTTGGAAAATTTTTATTATTTTTTTTTCAAAAAATTACGTTGTACAGTAAAAACAGAAACCTACTAGGCAACTCCTTATCGGTATAAAAAAAAGTGAAACTTTGCATGTCCATTGTAAAAAAACTAGGGTAACGGGAATGGGTAAACTAGGGAATCAAGGATCTTCATCTTCCCTTTCGTCTGAGTAGAATTTTCTAGAGAGGATAATCTCCGAGAATTCGTCAAGCCATGTGTAGTCCGACTCGTCGAATTCATCAAGGTAAAACCATTTCCGGAGAAAATCCCTCCCAAGCCGTGCCCATTTCCTATGTCGGGTTAGTTGCTCGTCATTGAGGTTCAACAGAAAGGCTTGTCTGGCCACATTTCTGCCCGGCACCAACAGCTTGTGTATATCTCTTGGCCAAGGGATCCCCGCCCCTAATTCTGTAAAAACAGCAACATTGACATCGTCCTTCAGGAATTTCTCTTTAAAAACCTTCCTCAACAGCATCAGCATATCCACCTTCTATCCTCCGAGGCCGAGGAGGGACGCAAAAAACCGAGACGTAATGTCCGTGTAGACGTGGTATCTATCGACATTCTCAAGGAACTCTCGACCCAATAACATCAACACAGCAGAATTTATAAAAGCGTCACCACCAACCTCCCTACAAACGGAAGTGGGGATTTCTTCCGAGACATTGCCCAAAAAGGACCTCTGGTCATCTGAGGATGTGCATCTCAAACGGATTAGTGTATCCATCTTTAATTCTCGAAAGCCTAAAGACCTAAAAACCTAAACCTTAAAACCAGAGGCAGAATTTCTACCATCGGCAGCTCTGACTCTTAGTCTACCAAAAGCAAAATGAAGAAGAAAGAAACCAGATTCTCTTTAAATAGCCCCGACCCCTTGATTGATAGTAGTGATCACGGATACTTAGCAATTAATAATTATTCTTTCTTTAATCGTATTTAATGCAATTTCCATAAATGCATTATGCATATTATGCGTGTGAGAGATTTAAATTTACTGTCCTTAATCTTTCATATCTAAATGTAAATCTTTCCCATAAATGCATGTGTACTATTGACAATTAAAGATGGCAGTTAAAGAATGTCACTGACAAGGCATTTATTTCTTTTCGAGTTACAAGTTGCAGTTGCACTATCCACCGTCCACGTAAACAAATAACCAGTAGTAATCAACGATCATGGTTATGGTGCACTTTTTAAGGCTTGATACGTGTCATCATTCCAGTGACTCCCTGCAGAAGTCGGTTTCCTTCCGAAAATAGACCCGAAATTAAATTTCAGCCTTTGATCTAGGATGATCAAATGGTCTCAAATAATACATTTAACAATATCTAATTAGGTTGTGTGTCCAATGTGTGATCAGTTATATTCGCAACAAATAAAAGCGATATTCGCTGGACGTTGCATTAATTACAATGTTACGTGTCATTATTCCAGTGACTTCTTGGAAAACTCTATTTCCTTCACGAAATTGGGCCGAAATTAAACTTCAGCCATTGATCTAGGATAATCAAACGATCTCAAATAAGACATTTAATATTAGTTGGCATTGGCCCACATGACGCATTGACGAGTCTCATCTTTTGAAAATCGCCAAATAAAATATTTATTTTTCCCATAATTAACGATAGATTAGCCAATAAAATAAATATATTTTCAAACGACACAAAAATCGCCAGTACAAATATTTTTTTTACCTGCACAAGAAAATCATTTGCCTCATATTATATATTTTCCCCCGCATTAATTTATAATTCGCCAAGATTTTATGGAATTTTCATTCGGCAGGGAAAAAATTGCCTACACCTTTATATTATTTTCCTAATTTGGAAAAGAAATTCGCCATCATCAATAAAAAATTTCCCCTAAATTAATGTACGATTCGCCAGGATTTTACACTTTTTCCTAGGAGGGAGTTTCTTAAAGTTATCCCTGATGCTTTGTTCCAAGGAGGACTCTTCACAATGATCATTCCATCTATCGAGCCAACCAATATAACGTTGAAATATTTACAATTTCTTCTTGTATACACGCACAAGCAGTCGATAAGGAGAAACTGCAATGGTAAGAAGGATTTCCAAACTTAATCGATATTCAAACAATTCAACTCGGTACACATTCCAACCTTCTATCTATACAAAACCTGGGTCTGTTCACATTATTAGAATCTGAAATAAACAATCTTAAAAGGTTCTGGTTCAGGATCTTTTCTTTAAACCTGGCTCCGATACCATGTTAAGCTTTGAACCATAATAACAAAACCAAAGAGCAGATATTTTAAACAAAACACTAGAACAAATAGACACTGAGATTTACCCTGGGAAAACCCTCCTACTCGAGGGAAAAAACCCAGCCACACTAAAGATTGATCCTTTATGAGTTCTCAAAAACAAATACAATGATCTCTCGCTTATGATTGAAGATTCTAAACATCCAATCAATAAGCCTTATTCACCTTATTCACAAATTGCTCACTTTGGTTATTCATAACATAATAAATAAAAGCCACAAGTATCTCACAGATACTTCTAACACTGAAAGAAGTCTTACAAACTATATATCGATCGTATATATTGATTGAATGCACAAAAATAACACAGCCCTATCTCCATTAATGCATACAAAATGAAATATGTATCTCAGACATACAAAAAGATCAGCCAAACAATTCACATAGGCGTCTTCAATAATTCTGAATCATACACCGTGCTTGCTGTAGAAGATATGATCATCTTCTACCGTCACCAAAATCACTAACTTCACATACACACAAGTTTCATGCCATTCTGCCTGAAGAATCATCATCCATGCAGTTCTATCAACACACATGGGTATATACAATCGATGCTGAAAACCGGCTGAATAGACTTTTCCATGGAACACCAAAGGACACATCCGTTACTCAACAATAAGTAAATCTCGTAATATCTGAAGCAGACACCGTGAATAGCTGCCCTAACTCCATGATGAAGACTCACACGACATTTCTCTATATCCTTCACAATACATGAAAAACGCTAAAGATAAGACACCACCAAGAGAATGTTAAAACCAACGGACCATGCATCATACACAATGAAGACAGTCGGAAGCCAAAGGGTCACTGCTCGTAGCCACATTAACTTCATGTCGGTAGTTACACAAGTGACATTTCATAATCAACAGACACGCAATCTTATTTACGGTGAAGTCTTTCATATTCCATAGTAAATAAACATGAGTCGCCACATGAAAGAATAACGCCAAGTCATACCATGTCGATGCCATGTCATTCACTCTTAGTGGATGAAGGAGATGGATAGTCACAACATAATCGCTACCCGCACGCACAACTGGCTCCATAAAAATTAAAGTCCGATGACAATACATTGATGTTAGTGACAATAAAAGGAGTTGTTACACTTACGACACTGCATATGCAAAGACGGTAAGGAGAGAATAACCAATGAAGATAAAATAAACTGATGACCATAAACAAAGGCTTCAGAACAAGCTCAGATGACAATAGGATCTCCTGAGAATGAATACGGCAGAGTAAGAATAAACTCATCAGCAATCACCAGAATAATAAGATCTCTGAAACAATATAGCAAAGAGTTTTCAAAATCATCACAGGTATGAAGGAGCTCTCTCGTAGCTACTATAAACATTAACACTTCTATCATATTGTATATATTGAAAAATTAAGAAACAAACAAAGAGCAAGAGGCTCAAACACAAATTCAGTCAATCATCTTCAACATCAAATTATTACATTAAAATGGCTTTGTAAAGCCTTTCCTCCTAACTACCCGAACCACACCAACTGCAAACTACCAACTAATAACTAACTAAAACTAACATCTAATAAATAGTGTTAATTTATTATTTATTTCATTATTTTATGTCATGCACTAATACTTTCTAGCACCCCCCTTTAGTGCTAACAACAGAATAGTGCTTGATGAGAGCAGCATAATAAATTCAAACCAATCTTGAAACAGATAAAACTTCATAACTCAATAATAATAATAAATCCTCAACCGCCTTAAAAAAACCTACTATTTTTCCGCAACACCTTAGATTTTTGCAACTTTGAATGTATAATTTTGTTTTCTTTTTTTATATGAAAATAAACAAATTGACTGAAAACAAAGAAAAAAGAACAAGATGGAGAGGAGAGAGAAACTAAGTACAGATGGATGATCAATTCTAACATATTCCCACACGATCTGCATTGTGCCTCTGTTGATAAAATGCACGAATCGTAAACAAACCATGGTTGTTGCACAAGGTCCTCACTGCTTGGACGTTGTATGAACCATTTTAGAGAAGGAAAGACAAACGAACGAAAGGAAAACAAAGAGGTCTAGACACCCACTCTAATACATATTGAATTTGAGGGAAAAAAAGCGTGAAGCTCAAACACATAAATTTAGTCAATCCAGCTTCAACATCAGATTATTACATTACAATGGCTTTATAAAGCCTTTCTTCCTTCTAGCTACCCCAACCACCAACTACCAACATGTAACTAATTACTAATTAAAAACTAACATCTAATAAATTATTATTAGCAAGTTAATTTATTATTTATTACAATATTCTAAGTCATGACTCATAGATGGCATGCTTTTTAATAAGTGAAACTCGTTTACTTAAAAGTGATAAATGCACTCTATAGATTTGTGGTGGAAAGACTATGGTGTTGTAATGTCCCCATTTTAGCTGGAGTCAGTAATGGTGTTGTTAGCCCATCATTGCACCCCTTATGGGCTGATGTTATGGTTAGAGGGTCTCTGATGCGATTTATTTTCATTGCTAGTGTTATTTGGTGCCACGATTCTGCCTTTTTATTCTGTCGTTTGTTGCTTTTTGAGGTACTTACTATTTATAGTAAGTCTTTGGATGGTCAGTTGCTATTTTTGGCAGGGTGTTCAGGTGGTGGCTCAGGTAGCGAGGGTATTTAGTTGGTTCCTTGGTTGGATTATATGAGCTATTTATTGCATTAATGATTATTAATGATAATCATTAATACTAATAATAACATTGGTAAATCTTATAGTTTGTTTGGTAAAGTTATGTAGTGGTCATTAAATGAGTTATATCATATGTTGGCGCCAAATGAGTGAAGGGGGTTATATTTGAATATTATATTTCAAATGTTTGAACTTTATAAACTTCACCACCTTTAAGTCATGTGAAGAGTGAATGAGAAGCCTCTAGTTTGATATGCCTTGAAGGAAATATAAAGGTTTTGGTAGAAAATCGAACCCCATTCATTGTGCATTGTTATTTTCATTGTCTTGGTGAAGGGTTCGAAGCAAGGGTATCAGGATTTGGTCTGAAAGAATTGATAATTCTCTTCAGATTTTTGCACTTTGAATTGGCAGATTGATGTTAGTGAATTGTGCCAATGGATGGTTCATTCAGAGCCATCAATGTGCTTTAAATTGAGATTGAATGATGAAACAAAAATCGCAGGTTATATAAATAAAGATTGTCTCAGATGTGTGTGGAGTATCCAGCGTTCAGGGATCAGAGAAATTGCAGCTTCTTTATGGTCTGTGTTTGACATATTTATGGTAGCCGTTTCAGCATATGCAGCCCACGTGAGTCTTCCAGTATTGACACCAAGCCTACAGCAGTAATCGCATGATAATTAAGAGTGATCATCCATTCCAGATTTGACGCCAAGGGGGTCATTTGCATTGTATGAAAGTTGTAATTTACTTTGGGTCGAATTTCAGAGTTGTGACCACATTCCAGGTTCTCATAATTGTTGATTAATTTATTTTTCAAATTTCAATAACTGCTGTTGAATGCAATAAGTTTTCATATTGAATAAATTGGGATAGTACTGTTGGATTTTTTTTTTTAAATAGTTATTTCATGCATTGTTATATGTTTTGTAATTGCAAAACCATTCAAATACAAGCAAAACAAACACATACATTCAGAAATCAGAATTTAAGGATTGCATGCCAACCATTTGACGAAATGCCAAAAGGTCAAAACTGAGCCTTCAGAGTTGGAACCTGCAGGGGTTCTCACAGGTGTAAATTGCAAAAACACCAAATCTTCAAAGCCTATCCCTAGCCATCTAAATTTTGTGCTGGCTCCATACCACTTCTAGGTGTGAGTGTAATTTTAGTATTTTTGAAGCCATTCACAGAAATAGGTGCACCAGTTTAACCCAAAAGTGCCTCAATCATTCTTATGCATTACAACCTTCATCTTTGTAACATAAAGGTGAAGAGGAAGAAGCATGGTGAAATTGACTTGGATGACATTGACCATATTTGCATTGAATTGTCGAAGATGCGAAGACCCTGTTAACCAAATAAGAGATTGTCATTTTGATAGAGAAAGTAACACAAGGGGCAGCAGAAGCAGAAGTGAAGTTGCAAGTGGAAGCACTAGGCAGGGCTGAACTGGTTACTAATATGCTTGAGGATGAAGTTGTTCTTGATGAAGAATCTTTACCATACAGTTCAAACTCAAAGGCAAAGCCAACTAGGAGCTTAGTTAGAGGAGAAATTTATAATTTTCTATGATGATAAATTGATAATCAATCATCATTACACCATATGCCTTTTGGTCTAAAACTAATAAAATATTAAAAAATAGACTTACACATTCTCCAAATTCAGTTTTCATGTTTTTCATAGTATTGTGCATGTTATTTAAGTTTACTTGTGAAATTACATATTTTTTAATATGACCAGATTTCGCAGACCGATTCAAAATTTTGAACTGCCATGTTTATGCAGAGTCCAAGTTTTGATGCAACCAGAAGAGAAAAACAGCAAACGTAACTCTCTAAGTCAATATCAGACTTCAGCCAATAACAGTATTGTTGATGTGAGTTTTGTTCCACTACAACATGCAAAATCAAATACTCAATGTTTCGAAGTGAAACACTAAACGTTCAACTCTCTCTTGAATAAGGTAATCTCTCATGCTAAGCTTGCAAAGTAAGATCATGAAATGACTTCAAGGTTCCTTCTATTGTGGACACTCACTTAGTGAAATAATGTAATTTGCTGGTAATCACTTAGGGGACTTATGCTATTCATTCAATGGGCATCAACTACTTGCACTTCTCAAGATTTCGCTTCACAATGTTCAAAGAAAATATAGTTTTGATCGTCAAACATCCACTTCAACTTAAACTTAAACTTACTAACCTTGACCACCTCTACTCCTAATTATGAATGCAAGGAATCATGGACGGCTTGGACTCTACTAGATGCAGCTTTATCAGCGACTCCCATCCACCTAGTGCAAGCTTCTAAGGAATACTCGAATGATTTTCACATCGATATCTCCTCTTCAATCCCATCAAATGGATGCAAACTAAAGGTTGAATATCAATTGAAGTTAAGTATTTTCATCGGCTCACCATACAAGGTACACTTACAATCAGCAAGAGGCTAGTGGCCCAGATTTGTTCAAGTCAATCAAGTAAAACATCCACAATTACTTTCATTCAACTATACTACTTCAACATGAAATGAAATCTAGTCCAAGTGAAAGATTGAGGAAATCATGCAACACTTCAAAGCAACATTAAGTAATCCACCATGAAGAACCAACAATGAATTATCCATTACTTTGATAGCATCATGGAAACTATTTCATCAAGTCTCTCCCTTAGCTAGCCTAATCTAATCTCCTATTCTAATGAATTACAAATGAGAAGGCCTTGGCCTTGGCCTTTTATAGATGTTCAAATACAACGAAGGGCCAAGATCGATTCAAGATCAAGGGCCAGGATTTAACCCTACAAAACCTAATCAGGGTTGCCAAATTTACAACCAATTACATGAGGGCACCAATTGATGTGCCAATAAGAAAATTACAATGATTTCTCCAACCAATGAGAAAGTAGGACTCTTGGCATGACATGATTGACTGTGCTTGAATCTGGTATTTTCTGATTGGAGAAGACAACTAGGTGCCACCTCATCATCCTTATCTTGTAGCCTTGATCAAACTTTTGATGAAGAGAAAATATCTCTTGATACTCAACATTTCTAACTTTGATTAACTCTTCCGAAACTATCAATCTCTTGTGAATAAATGGGATGGCATATTCCCAAATTGCTTCCTCTTTTCGAATCCTCTCCATCTTCATTTCGCAATCTTCCCATTGCTTGACTTGAATTTGTAAACTCAACTTGAACTTGATTGCATTTGTGGACTTGGTGATATCTTCATGTGGTGGGTTCTCTCAAAATAAACTTGGATTTCCAAGTTGATGAAAATTTCTCCCACTTGCGAATCTTGATTTGTCTTGAATCATCTTGATCTTCATTCGAAACTTTGATAGTTTGACTTGAACCCATATTAGAAGTTGCAAACTTGATTGAACTACTTGAAGTCTTCATGTGGCTGAGTTTGATTTGGATTTGTACTTTTGATTTGATCTTGCAGTTGAATCTCCTTCTCATTTGGAGCCCTGAGGTTGAGCTTGATCTTGAGGCCTTGAGCATCTCTTATCTCCTCTTCTCGAATTCACCTTGCAAAACAAAGGGAATTGCATGAAGCTCATTGAATAGTGAGAAGAAACAAAATGAAAAGAACACTTAGAATTTCATGAAACAAAAATCTGCATTTATATTTCCTTAAAATCCATCTTCTCATAACCAAATCTCTCCTATTCCCTTGCTGCCTGAGATAAATTTCCTAGAATCTAAAAGGAATAAACCCAGATTTCATTTTTGTCATCTTTCCTCTTTGATCTTTGGGGAAGCTCTGCCTTACTTGCCCATAAATTCAAGAGATTTTATTTTCCTTATGTCAATCTGCTGCTTCCATGTCAATCCACCACCCTTGGAAACAATTCACTGCCCTCTAGAAATGAATTCACTGCCTTAACTTAGGAGAAAATCGTTACAAAGGGAGGAATAATTCACTGCATGTAGCAGAGGGATCTGCATTTGGTTTGATGTGAGAATGAATTCTTTCTCCCTCCTTATATAGGTGATTGGACTCTTTGAAGGGGCATGCCTCGAGGGGGGCGACTTGGTTTAAATTAGCCAATGAAACTATTTTGATTAATTTGTTTTTCTAGCCTCTTAGGCCAACTAGTATTAAGGAAGAATAATGATTTCAAATGTTCAATCCTCCTTGATAAAAAAAAAATCGTAGTCAACTAAGTGCCTGGGTCGAGCCTTTTTGTGAGCAGGATTTCATTTGCTAGAGGAATAATGGTTGGCGGGATTCCTGTAATCAGAAGAATCCTGACCAAATCCCATGCCCCTTATTTTTTTTTTTGACTTAGTTCATTCTCCCTTGCCTTCAAAATTTTCCTAACTAGCCCCCGAAATTTTCATCCCTCTCACCTCTTGATCATTGATTTCCTCTGTCCCCACGACTTGGGCAATTCATTCTCACCAAAAGTTGATTTTCTTGTTGGGCAGATTTCCATGGCAGGATTCCTCAAGTGAGAGGAATCCCAACCAGCTTTATATGCACATTGTCTTCAACACAAAACCCTCCTTAACTCATTGCCTCACTAATTGTTTCTCAATTCTTCTTTCTCACTTACTTGAGCATTTCGATTGCCAAGAAATCAGGGACATCTCAGCTGGTGGATTTTCACTTGGTAGAGGAAAATGAGTGGGCGGGATTCCTCCAAGTAGAGGAATTCCGACCTGCTTCCTCTTATGCTTGGTCTTCACAAATTCGGTCACTTATTGATCATTGCCTAAGCCTCCATTTGATCATCATTTAACCCTTCCCTCTCTTAAACTCTCCTCTCATTTGATAAGGTGTTGAAATCGCCACCAAATGGCATACTTATGTAGGAGTGGGATTCTTGAAGTTAGAGGAATGAATTGGGTGGGATTCCTCTAAGTAGAGGAATCCCGACCAGGTTGAACACTTAAAACCTACCTTAACTTGCACCCTAACTTTATGATTTGATCGCATTGCTTTTTGATGCTCACTCTCCTTCTTTGTTATCTTGATTTCACTAAGGCCCTTGACTTCTTGCTGGGCAGCATACAAGAAGATGGAGGAATAAATTGAGGCAGAATTCCTGTAATCAGAGGAATCCCGACCAGACTTTGTGCTCCTAGGCTTTTCTCACAAAAATGTCCCCAAACTCCATCATTTCATGACTTCGATCCTCAAATCTTGCTCTCATCTCTCGGTCATATTGATTTTTCACCCAAAATCTAGGACCCTAAGCTAGGTGGAATTTTAGAAAAGAGAACTTCGTGGCAGAATTCCTCTGGTTAGAGGAATTCCGACCAGGATTATCATGCTCAAAACTTCCTTTGCTCTCAAATTCTCATCATTTTGGCTCCCAAGTCCTCAATTTCCTATCCCTAAAACTTAGGCGCTTTGATATCCCTCAAAATCCATGTCTTTGGGCTGGGCAGGATTTTGGGAAAGAGAGGAATTTCAAGGGCGGGATTCCTTTGATTAGAGGAATTGCGCCACCTCTAGCTCTCTTCATTAGACGTAGTCATTTTTTAGCTTAGGAGGCGGAAGAATTTATACAAATATAACATTTAAGTATAAGTTTATGTAAACTTATACTTTAAGTTATATTTGTATAAATATTGTCAGGATGTTTGAGATAGGTTTCAGCCTCATAGGAGTTAAGATGCAGATTCTAGATTTTGGGGGTTTTCAAAGAATTTAAGACTTAGCCAAATTTCAGGATTCAGCACGTCTTCAACATTCTAACCTCCCACAACCTATTATGACTTTCTAAGACCAAATTGAAGCTGGAACAAGGATTTTCAAGAGGCTTTAACTCATTTTATCACAAATCACTTAGTTTCAACTCGCTCTCCATGACTGGCTTAGCCCAGCTTTTGCGCATATCCCTGACAGACTTGACCTCTCAGCAAGCCAAAATTGCTCAAAATCACTTCCTCGACCTGGAGACTTGAAAATTGTTACCACCTAAGACAACTACTCCTACTGCTAAAGCAAAAAGAAGGGGGTCCCCATTTGCAATGGGGCGATGGTGTGAAAATCTCACAAGTAGAAGCTAAAAATTTGGCATCAAAAAAGTAAGTGAGAAGAACAAACAGATATGGGATCCAAAAAAACTCAAACAAACACATAAACCAAATCGTATGTATGTCAGATCTCCCAATCTATATGATGCAGACACCCTGTTGAAATTTAAGAGATCTAAGTGATGAGCTCCAATTAAGTGCAGATTTCTGTGCCTATATGTTCCCTTTCTGTTGCCTTATTGATACCATTTTCCTACTATTCCTGTTCAAATCCTGTCCACAGAACTTCCCATGCTGCTAGCATAATTTGTGAGAATTATAGCTGTTTAATTGTGTTTTAAGGAAAAGATATTAAGAAATGATATAACCTGTTTTATGTTTCCTAATACTTTGCCATTAGCAGAACTGCAGCAATACTGAAGTTATCCAGTTTGTCAGAACTAGAGCACTTCCAAATCCAGCAGAGTATTTTGAAGCATGTAGCCAAAGCAGGGAGGACATTAGGTGCAATCATGAGGCATATGCATCAGAATTGCGATTGCTACAGGTGACCCATAGAATAAAAAGAGGCAGTGTTTGATTTTGGTGATTTCAAGTCATTTTCCAGCACGGGAAATAAAGTAGTACTTGGATGTTGAATATTTTTACTTTCATATCTCTTTCTTGAAACTATTGAACTGTTTCCTCTATATAGGATTTATTTTGACAAGAATTTGTTTTATTGTTTATGTTATCCACCTGTTCTTGACTAAAGGCTAAAAATTAGGAACAGCTAAGGGCTATTCTTGTAAATCAATTACATAGCTTGAAAAGGGGACACAGTAGTACTGCTGTGTATGTGAGATAAATTTTAGCAGAGAAATTGTCAAGACAGATATTGTATAAGTTTCGGCATTAATAATAAAATACACTTTGTTAAACATGTGTAGCAAGAAAGTGAGAAAGGATCCATTCATTGAGCCAGTCTGTTGGTGACACTCTTATCTATTAATTTAGCTGGTTAAACTATAGAGTTGGTGTGAGTTGATATTTTGATAAATTAATATGCTATTCTATATTTATTGTCTTGTTGTGGTGTATTTGTTTAAGTTCTGTTGTTTGCAAT
The DNA here is from genome assembly GCA_018584345.1 of Thuja plicata. Classification (NCBI taxonomy): domain Eukaryota; kingdom Viridiplantae; phylum Streptophyta; class Pinopsida; order Cupressales; family Cupressaceae; genus Thuja; species Thuja plicata. Next base: position 1,341,052 of record MU224894.1, read on the forward strand.
TATAGATATTAGTTTCACTTACTTTCATTTGTTTAAAGTTATTTGAAGCATTTTCCTGTAGCATTCTTATTAGTGTTCCTTCTACCTTAGGTTTATCTTCATGCATAATAATTGCCCTTAGCTCAGCTACCTGTAATTTGTGCATAGACTTTGCCATGACATGATCAAAAGTTTGCATCCCTGGATTGACAAAGGATCTGCTGGATTCTATTATTTTTAAGAATATGTCATAGCAACCATTTGAGTTACATTTTGATCACTTTATCTTTGAGCCAATTACATCCTAAATAGAAGACAAAGTGGAGACCAATCACTAGACATGCCCAAAACAAGCCAATTCCCAAAGAAAACATCGAGAAGAAAAATAAGATATAGTACAGAAAGAAACATTGGAACTAGCTTGCTGCAGCACATACAACATTTGCCCCTATTCCTGGGTAACATTTTGATAGACCTTGATTTTGCCAAAAGACTGTTCACATGGAGCAATAAAGTAGAGGGAAACAATACATAGCTAAGAAATTGGACCAGAGCATAAAATCAGATAAATAGGCAACTAATCAAAATCAGGTATCAGCAAATATACATAAAACAACAGTTGACCACTGACTAGTAAAGCTGAAAATAGCAACAAAAGTTGTAGGAAACCACACAAAAAAACCAGTTTAAGTTTGAGAGCATGTGGATGACCCATCCAGAAATTTCACCGAATATGGAAAAATGGTGGAATGAAAACTGGCAATATCACAGGGCGTGAGATGTATAAATTCATGAGAAAGTTGAACTGTCTAGAACTAGAATGAAGAAATGGATCTTGCCAGATCTTTGACAGCATATTTATCTAATTGACATGCATATTGGATCAGCCAGTATCTCTATAAAAAGAAAACAGAAACATAGGATTCATGAGAGAAATGGTTGCTCATTTACAAAATTTAGTGATAAATTTACTCTTCTACACAAAGGGGAAGACTTCTATTGAAGCAGAGGTCAAAAGAAAAAGTGATGAAACAGATAGATGCAGACATTAGTTATTTGCACAGAACAGTGTAGTGTCCCCATTTTGGCTATAAAGAGAATGCCAGGACTGTTACTCCAATTGCCTGTCCTTACTATGTCAATTGATAATATATGAAGCAAGCAATGGAAGATAATGTAAACACTTATGTGTTTATCTGATAATATATACAAGAACAGTGATCAAATAATGACTGAACTGATATGTTATAAAGTTCATAGTATGTAATACAATAATGGCAATGAATTTATACAATATGAAAATGTGTTCTATTACTGATAGTAACAGATCTATAATGCTGTTTCTGATTTACAGTATAAAATATGCAATCTACAATGGATGCTGCAATCTCTGAATATGTCAAAATACCATATGCAGTGTTATAGAATTATCACTTGAAGCGATCTGGGTTGCCGTCTCTGATATATATATATGAGACAGCAACAATGTTAATTGTTGTGCCTGATCTTTCAATAGATATATGCAATGATAATGGATGCCGTCTCTGATTGGTTCCTTTTGTCCTTGCACCAGGTATGCCTTAAAGGCAGATTGCTCTAAACAGAGCAGATCTTGGAATGTAAATAAATAAGTATTCGATGATCTTGGAATGAAAGATTGAATTGTCATTTTATATCTTATGCTGAAGATGATATGATACATTGGAAGAGACACGCCTCATGTCTCTTAATACTTACCTCCCTTCACAATTAATTGCACCACTTCTTTCATAAGTAAATTGATTAGTTATTCTAATCGCATCTCTTTATCATTTCAACACTTCCTTATCATTAGTTGTCATTAACGGTGGTATTGACTAATAATCGATTAGTCGACTCTCTTCTAATTCGATGTTCTTTATTAATGACTCTTAATTGATAACCTTAATGGCATAGTCGCTGCCATTGAAGATTCAAGAGCTGTCGTCTCACCATATGGCGTGGATCATTGTTTCTGATGTGGCAATATGCGTTGGGTAGAGATTAGTTCCTTGGCTTGATAACTATTAACTTCTCCGTAATCAACTTCCTCTTGTATTTATCATATGCATTATTCCTTCCAATATCGTATACTTCTGGCATCGTTTAAACCTTCATACTCTAACTATGAATCCATACATCACATATGAATAGCTTCTATCACTCGATGTTGAGTATTAATCCCTATTCATCCAATCTTGGCTGACGTTAAATTCTTGATGTTGGAGATTCATGCCAAAAATGAAGATGAACAGCAAAACAACAAAAAATGATGAACACAAAGACACAAAAATACCCTGGGAAAACCCTCCAACCTAAGGGTGGAAAACCCAGCACAAAATATCACTTTATTAATAATAAATCATCACAAGACTGATAACCAATTGTTCAAAAGCTATAACAAATTGAAACAATGATAACATGCTTCTATGAAGAATGTATATCTGCAGACAATAAGATATATTCCTCTCTCATCATCTAGGAACTTCAACCAGCAATGAATATATATCCAGCACCTCACCATCAGTTTCCTGTTTTACGGACTCTTCATTGTCCAGACAATGAAGAGTCTGTCGTAACACTTGAAATGTCTGTCGTTACAAAGATGATGACACATCATTATAATGACTCTTCAATGTCTTCAAACGTCTGCCAATATAAGGATAACTGCTGACGTGACTAGTTGTCTGAGTTGAAATGACATAAATAGAAGGAGAAACAGCAACACGTTACTGAGACGACTATCTCAGATATGGGAGAAAGATATCTCCCGAAGCTATATCTCCAACACTCCCTCTTAGCTAGGGAGGTATCTTTCCAGATATCCATGTCATGGAATCTCTCAACATGACACCCACAATGGCTATACCCATTTGTGGAAAATATTTTTATCACAAAATCTCTCAACGAGATACCATCATGTAATCACTCAACATGACATCCAGCGTGGCTACTCCCAAGTGTATAAAGAAACATATACACAAGCTCACATCACGGAGTCACTCTACGTGATGTCGTCATGGAATCTCTCAACATTGCATCCACCATGGCTACTCCCATGTGTGGAAAGAAGCATATACACAAGTGCCCATCATGAAATCACTCAATGTGATGTCGTCATGGAATCTCTCAACATGACATCCAACATAGCTACTCCCATGTGTGGAAAAGCAACATCTCTCAAGGGCTTTCACCTCATATTTCTCTGTCTCAGAGAAATATACATTAAAGAGCAACATCTCTCAAGGGCTTTCAACTCATATTTCCCATTTTAGAGAAATATACATTAAAGAGCAACATCTCTCAAGGGCTTTCACCTCATATTTCTCCGTCTTAGAGAAATATGCATTTTAGCACATAATAAGAGCAACCGATGTTGAGACTCCCTCTTAGCGAAGACTCCTCTCAGCAAGGGCAGCATTCTGCACAATACCAAGCTTGTCTCAAACTCTCTCCAAAATAATGTAAAGACTTCTTACTCACAAGTGACCTGGCAACAGGCCAATTTTCCCTGGGATCCATCCACAAGGGTGGCTCTGATTCTCCAGCCTTTAGACACATATAGTGGAGCACACAACATGCAACAATGATCATAGGAGACTCCAGTCAGCTCGACCTGGTGAACTAATCATTGCCTTCGCCTCACCTTCGCTGTCACTACAACACCCTCCACAGTGTTGATGCCTATCTTCTTTGGACTTCAACTGCTTGCGCATGTCATATGCATCCTCACCATCCGCATAGTATTTAGCCTCCACATTGTTAATTTTATACCCCAAAGCCTCCGTATACAAGTGAAAATTCGCACGGTTGCTCTTGTGAACATGAAGAAAAACATACTCTGCCCCAAACACCTCATGCATAGCCCTCTAGGCATCATTCATTAGCTTCGTTGCAAGCCCCAACTTTCGGTGAGTGAGAAGAACGACCAGAGAAGTTATATGCCTGTGACATTCAGTGAACTCTTCTATCTTCACCAGCACATAGCCCACTATTTTTTTGGTTATAATCCTCTGTTACATCGAGAAGCTGAGGCTACGAAAGAATGTAGTAGAAATAATACTTCATCTGGTAATTCTCGGGAAGACACATCAGATTACATGTTTGCATTGCAAGCAGGTCTATGGTAGCTTGGCGAATGCATACCCAGAATCGTCATCGTCTGCCATGTCTTGTCGCTTGGTGTCTTACCAGGCCAACCAACACAATCGCACATAGAATAGTTGCACTTCGATCAAGCATGGCTGACTTCCGAGAAATTTACTAGAATTTTATTTTCTATGAACATACACAAAAAAAATAAGCACAGAAACGACCGCAAAAGATTTACAACTTCTGCATAAGAACTTTCCTGAAATTTTATTTGTCCGAAAATTTCCTAACGGGAGAGGAGAATAAATTTACTTTCCTTCGTCTACAGACAGAAGCTAACACGGTGAAAAAGAAATGTCAACAAACGCAATCACTTCACTGCTCGTAAACCGTGGAGTTCGAAAAATGTGTTGTACTGCAGATTCATTAACAACCGACACAGTAGGAGCAAAACACTTGATGTCGAAAGAGATTTGCTAGACTTAACAACGCATAGAAAAATAGGAGAAAGCCGATCATATACAAGAGGACTACAAAGAGCCAGACAGCCCTAGGCCCATTGCCATTCCCACTGCGAGTAGTGAATCCAACGCAGAGGCAATAGGAGACAACCCATTTTTCCGATCACTTCATTTTCCATGTCCTCTAATTCTCAACCTGGCTCTGATACCATGTTGGAGATTCATGCCAAAAATGAAGATGAACACCAAAACAACAAAAAATTATGAATACAAAGACACAGAAATACCCTAGGAAAACCCTCCAACCTAAGGCTGAAAAACCCAGCACAAAATATCACTTTATTAATAATAAATTGTCAGAAGACTAAAAACCAATTGTTCAAAAGTTATAACAAACTGAAACAATGATAACATGCTTCTATGAAAAATGCATATCTGCAGACAATAAGATATATTCCTCTCTCATCATCTAGGAACTTAAACCAGCAATGAATATATATCCAGCACCTCACCATCAGTTTCCTGTTTTACGGACTCTTCATTGTCCAGACAATGAAGAGTCCACCGTAACACTTGAAATGTCTGTCGTTACAAAGATGATGACACATCATTATAATGAGTCTTCAATGTCTTCAAACGTCTGCCAATACAAGGATAACTGCTGACAATACAAGGATAATTTGTGGCTATTTGATTTCCATTTCTTGCCTTAACCGTATTGAAACAAAGTTATTGTCTATAGTTTAGTGGTTTGTCTTGATTGTCATATCTTCTCAAGTCTTCTTCTTCTTTATGTACGAATATTTCAATTTTGTCTCTTCAGAGACTTCACAAAATTGAGTCACTCAATTGGTTTGATGTGCAAAGGTTGGGGACATCATAAACAGTTCTGAAAAAAGGCAACACGGGCCCAATTTATTTGATCAAACTTGACACAATAATGTACATCCAAAAGGTGACAAATTATACAATATGCCTTGCATAAGATCGAAACATATCAGAATGAAAAAGAGCACAGAAGGCTCTAGTTACCCAGGCTGGTTGGAGAAGCAGAAATACAATAATGAAAAGATCAAGAACAGGAGAACCCAAAAATGGTATTCTCCTTCCAAAAGGAAAAATGCTCAGGAAGCATATGGCTTTCTAGCACAATTTTGTCAAAACTTCTAGCAGCTTATTGAACAAACCCTCCTAGCTATACTAGAGTAGTACCAAAGTTACTAAAAATTTTAAAAAGGCTAAAGCATTAACATAACCAGATTAGATCTGACTCTGAGATTGGCACATGCAGAAGCAATGGACCAATAAAGGCACATTGCACTTTGTCAGATGGTTTATAATTATAAAATACTCTCAAAGCTAATTACAAAAAGGATGGTGCCGTTTCTTCCAAAGATGATATCAGAGACCCAATCAACCTATCCTGGAAATTCAATATCTTCCCGAATCCCAACAATCTCTTCAATTAAGCCACTCTTTGACAAATAGGTTGCCTAGCCAGAAACAATTAAGCCAAACTAGGAATAAGGCTGTTCAACTAGTCCCTGGCCATAAAATTAGATCGTGGCTTAGATACAATCTTGACATTCCAGAGAGATTATGATTTGTGGCATATACCTCAGCCCGATATATGACAATCTATTGGATATGGAATGGAAACTCTCTTGAAAGTGTGGATGAAAAGTTCAGATAGCCACTCATTGCCTATCCAGAAACAAATTAGCCAAAATGGGCAAAAGAACTCAACTTAAAAGGCACGAGGCTATTCAACTATGCCCTGACTATGAAATTGGAATGGTGGCCAATATAATGCCTTGAATTCCATGTAGCTCTATCATTTTCTACAAATACTTCAGCCCATCATATGACAATCCACTGAATGTGGCATGGAAGCCTTCCAGTTCCAGCATTGGCTATCACCCAACAACTTAACAAAGGCATTGATCTGTTAGACTAGGAGAACATGGCTGATTGGTATTGGCAAAAGCATTTTATTCTGGGAAGACAGCTTGAATGGCAGGCCTCCACTTAGAAATCTCCAACTAAAGAATCTAAAACATTTAATAAAATCAAATGAACACAGGCGTGAATACAAAGCAGACTATGCAGCCAGCTTGGAAAATAACAAGTTAAGCAGGAAGACCCTAATAACCAAATCACAGGGGAAGAATGCACATTATTAACAGAAAATGCCAATGTCTGCAATTAAATAAAAAATGGTAGGACCAATGGAAAATAAAAGTCTGGTATGAGATGAAAGGTTTTGGTGTCTTTGTATTACATAGGAAAATAACAAGCAATGAAAAGGATGAACTGGTTCCAACAAAAGTCCAAATTGTCAAAAATAGAAAACTATAGTGTACCTACTTATGGACTCCACCTATGCCAAAGCAATCCATAAGGCTCTAGTAAACTCTCTTGGCATCACCTTCTCGACACTTAACTCTATTGCATAAACTACATTTTGTTTGTGAAAACTTGGGAGGGATGGGATAATTCAACCAAGGTCACCAGGAGACAAGGGTACTAGGAGACTTTGGAGACTAATAGTGGTACTAGTACAGCTAATTGTGAAAAATCGGAGATGGGGGTACTTGGAGACGCCAGATAATTTTTTAATATTAGTTAATAATTTCCAAAAAATAATAAAATATAATAATATAGAACTTTGAAAACAAGAACAATGGTGAAGTTTAGCACTAACTTTAAAGTTTAAATACACAAATCAAAATGTCAAATGTCATTGTTCCAAAGAGTTCAAAACTCACTACACATTTCATATTACACTATCATTATATATTGAAATTAAAAAATATTGATAGTTTGATGGTAATGCACAAACAAAGAACAAAATCAGAAATCTATCATCTACTCTTCAACATTTTGATCATCAATATCAAGGTCCTCAGCTATGATGCTCTCCAGATAATCATCACTCTCAAACTCAGGTTCTCAGCTATGATGTTCAAACTCAGGTCCTCAGGTCCTCAGGTCCATAGTGAGTTTGAGAGTGACCTGAGGCAAAGAAGTTCCTTACCATGTATGAAGGCATTCAACATACTCAAGAGCCTCGTTTGATTGTAGATAAATATGGTAATGGTTCACCACCTTTACTACAAATTTAACCCGTGGAATTTTATTGCCTTTCAAGGTTAAATAAAAAAAAGGACCATGCATAGGCTCAAAAACAAAATAGAATACTTCTCTATCAAAAGTCTACCAATGGCCACACAACTAGCAACAATATCTATGATGAATTGGACAACATATTGTGACCCTACCTCAACACCCAACTAATCAAATAAAGTGAAAATTTTATGTTGAATTGAGCCTATCTAATGCATTGCATACATTTCAAGAAACCCGTGCCCATTTCGGACGCCACAAGAAAAATAACGAGTACAATTAGTCCTATCAATCCACCCATAGAAAAATAACGAGTGCAGCAAGATTTTTGTTTTATTGTATAGAAATGTCCTCTGTAATGCAAATTTAGTAAATATTTGTAGAATTGTAACTCTCAAAATTCTTACAATGACCTTAACTGACTGAAAAATACAAAAAAAACAGAAACAACCATATTGAAATAATGAAAATAAGGAAGCAAATGCCAATAAATAAAAGAAAATACAGAAGAGAGTCCCCATTCAACAATCATATAAAATTAAAGAAGAGGAGAGGGGCGAACCTTCCACATCCATGTACGGGTTTTGTCAAGAACAAATTTTGCACGCTTCACCTTCAAAAGAAATGCCATCACCTGGACCCAATATCTTAAGAATTAACTGATATCAAGAAAGAAAATGACCATAAAGAAATTCTTCTTTGACATACTTCGTATCTTTCTTCCTCTGTCAACATCACTACCTGATTGTATTTATTAATGGCATTTTCATCGGCAATGAGTTCAAGAGGCCATGTCACCTGTTACATAAAATCACAAATTAGCAGAAATACTCCATAAATAACCAAGTCACTATGTGAACTCACCATAAATCATAAAATGAAAGCAATTGTAATCCTGTTTGCACTGACCTTGTATGTCAGTTGTAATGAATCAAGAGTATCAATGTCAAAGCCAGTGGTTCGTCCCTTGTATTGGAGGGAAGCAGTGCCAAATCCTTGTTCCATTAACATTGGAGTGATATTCACCACCAAAGAATCCAAAGAAGGTAGAAGCATACCATCAGCAGAGCTTCGAATTGAATCCTACATTCAGATTACAATTAATTAACAATATAATAATAATCAAAAGAAATGTACAATGTTGAGGGAATTGTCATGGCCATTATGCAAGGTTTCCTTTCTCTAACATTTGAAAATCAAACATGCTGCTTCACCTGTAGCATAGTATTTAGTTCATAGAGATCGTCCCAAGGCTCCCCTCTATCCAGCTTGTTAAAAAGCACTGTACAGAACTGCTGCAGTAGATCACCTGAGAGTTGCTGTGTGTAAATATTAGATTGCATATTTTACAATATCTTTCTACAGTGGAGATCAAAAAAATGCAATATGGTCAAGGATTACATTCATATCAAAAATAAAATCCCTTACCAGATCCAAACAGATAAATAGCTCGTAAAACAGCAAATTCATCCATCAGTCTCCATTCATCCATCAATTTTGACAAAATTTTCTGACCCACACAATCCACCTAGAGTATATGCCATGTGAACATCAAAACCTTTAAGATTCAGCCCAACCACAAAGTAAATAATGTTTATTTATTTAAATGCAAAGGTAAATCAACTTTTTTCATTTAACTTTCATAACAGAAAATTGCTCAGCAACCTGCTTTTTAAGAAAAGTAACCAGGCACTCCTGCACCAGCACCATAGGTTGAGGTGTGGCTTTTAGTTTTACATGTTGAAGCCAATCCAGAACTCTTGATGCTAGTCTACTATTTTGCTGAAATGGCAATAACTCCGATACATGAAATTTTTCCTGTTTGTAAAACAATAGAGTGCAAATGGTTGAATAACTAAAGAACAAGAAAATACCACAGAAAATAAAAGTAGCTCTAAATGAATCATACCTGGAGTCTGGGAAGAAGTGTTGGATATGGATATAATATCTGTAAGGCTTTTGAATCTTCTTTCATATGGTGTATTACTGGTTTACCGAAACCAAACCCATGTGCATAATTTGTACCAGTGAAAGAAATCAAACTGGGGTCAGGGATGCTTTCCCCACGACCATTAAAATTCATCTGTGTCAAGCTAATATCATCCATATCATAACTATCATATGTGCCATCCTCACCTAATTCTGAGTCTTTATCTTTTTTTCTATAGTCTTCATTATAAATGACCTCTCGTAGAGAATCATCATTTAATGAAGGTAGTAAAAAACATTTTGACAAATTCAACTCAATATTCCAGAATTCATTCAGCTCGTCAAGTTCCCTTGCAGACACTGAAAAGTCTGCCTTGTTGGGTCTCACTAATATATTTGATTCTGAACAGTTGATATCTATTGATTGCAAAGGATCATCCAGCCTGTTTTTATTGGCAAACTCTGAAAGCTCATTCACACCTTTGACAAAGGGTAATAGACTTACGCCTTGTTTACAGCATTTCAAAACATCACCACTCACCCCTGTATTTAACTTTTGAAATTTCTCAGCAGTGATATCAAGGGGGAAGTAACACCAATTTTCCTTCTGCTTGCTCGATTTACATTGTTCATCTTCACTTCTAACTAGTGAATCTTTTTTTGATGTCATAGATCCCAAAATCTGTCCTGAAAATGTTAATGGTTCCAATCCAAAAGAGTAACCTTCTGATATACTAAAACCATATCCCAAAAGCCTCAGTAAATTCATGGAGAAGTTTTCAAATAGTGATAACTTTCTATCACTTTTGTCTGAAACACTCGGCTCAACATCAGACATCTTGTCACAGATCAAAGCATGTTGTTGAGGCCCTATATCTGCTGCAACCTTTCTGTGGAGAAGTTGAGGAAATATTGGTGACCCGGTTGAGGAGGAGAGAGATTTCTCATGGTTGCCAAGAGAATTCTTCTCATATACTTCCACATGATCTATCTGTACGTGACGCAGAAGCTGTAGTGATTTCCCAGCTGATACAATTGCCTTGGCTATAGGTTGTATAAAAATTGGACAAATAGGAACTTGTTCATTATTGCTCTGATTTGCATTCTTGAGCTCAGGTGACTGTTTGTCTCTAGATGAGCCTAAAGATAAATATTTATCTGATCCTCTCTTTTCATCCTTCACTGATGCACAAGTGGTTGAATGAAGACTAGGATCATTAATTGCAGTCCCCTGTTGGCGTAGAAAATAGCCTTTTTCCCAAAATGCTGAATCCGCAACAGCAATTGCACGATTGGCATAAAAGAACAACTGCAATAAGTACTTAGCATCAAAATACACTTTTTAAGATTGAATATAATGGTCATCAGACAAACTAGTTGCGTAATTGTCTGCCCTAACAGTTGCAAAAAGAATATTAATCATTTGATCACAAAAGTATGTGAGCCAAACTACCCTATACATCAATCTGAGGCTCTGTACTAATTGGATGTCAACTTTTAATTAAAACAGATATAGATGAACTGCATTGCTCCCACCATCCAAGCATAAATCCCAAGTGGAATCTAAGAAAATAAATAAAAAGAGCTAACTTCCTGCCCTGACAGTGGCAAAAGCAATATTATATATCTATGCTCTACGGAGTTTCAGGGATGGGGATGGTGGGGGACGGCGGGACGTTTTTCCGCTATGGGGGTACTTTTGGGCCAATTTTCAGGGCAGCTGTTAAAAAGTATTAATAGGAGAAAAAATTAAAATAGAGAAACCTCATTTATTCATATCATAACATTGATAAAGAATTCATCATTGACAATATAGAACCTTTGTGAGCATGGGAAATTGAATAGGAATCATGGATATTTTACTTATTTTGCATTATAAAAATGACATTTCTTGCCAACTTTGACTTAACTTGTATTGATGAACGTTGAATATAGCATGCCAACTTTGTCTATAGAAGTCCCTGTATGCTAAACAAGTTGTCCACTGTATGAAACAAAATAATCCTTGATTGTGGCTTTGACTGTGAATATGTAGAATTTTGCAAAAGGGGATATATATTTTGCACATTTTGTGATCATGATTCATCATTGGTCTAGTACTTGGTTAGACTTATAGTCTGATGGGGATTTGTGGACAATGCCCCCAATGGGGTCAAGGGGCAATGCCCCCAGCAGATCAAGGGGCAGTGCCCCTTGCAGGGTCCGAAGGCATCACCCTCGGCACACTCTCTGTCATGATATAGGGTGGGGCTGAGGGGTGGAGCCCCTGCCACCAAGCCCAAATTAACACCTTCAAAAACACACAGAAATTCATGGCGAATGCCATTTTCATATTGTTTTGTAAATCCTAGTGGGCTTTCCATAAACCAAACAAGCATTGAAAGGTTGCAAGTTTTTCTTTTGCAATTACATAAAATTGTGCATGGGTATGTTAGGGAACGGCTAGCCATCTGCAGATAGATGGGGGATTGGATGGTCTTGCGGACAGCTAGCCCTCCCCTACATTCCTTGTTTGTTTCCTGGCCGTCCCCAAAACATTTCCAATTTTTCGATGAAATGGGGGACAGGAGGGAACGTTTTCTATATATCACAAGAATAAATGAGCAAATCATCTTATGCATCTATCACAGGCTATGTAGTTTCTTGAATGCCAATTTTAATTAAATTGGATATAGATACACTTCATTGTATCTATTGCCTATACAAGCACAAATCCAAAGATAATTCTAAGTAAACAGATACAAAGTAGAGCCCTTTAAATTATATTTTTAGCACAAAAACTAAATACAGTACCTCACCAAAAGGATCACTCAGAGTGCCTTCATGCAGCCAAGAATCCAAGGACTCAGTCAATGGACGCAAACTGCATATGAACAATAGTAATAATGTGTGATAAGGTTCCTCCTGAGATAAACAAATTAACTCAATCATTAGGATTTTCAAATTTCAAGTAGCGGATAGAGACAGAATTGAAAATAGATAAGCAGTAAATAAAAAAGTGAAAACATAACCATACAAGAAATATCTCACTAACCTCCCCATCTTCAACCAAACAAAATTCATTCAGTTTTTCATAGAGATGATCAAGAATGTGTGTTGCCAGTTCCCCAGCTGCCATTTCATTTTTCAATTGACAATGAGGAATCACACCATTAACAACTTGCAACAGAAATTCTGCCCCTGCACAAACCCTGCCCAATCCAAAAGTTGGCAAGCAATGTAATACGATGAGTAAACTATTTATCTTAACACACAACAAGATTGTTATTACCACTCAATTGCCTGGCAGATTCATCATGTCACATCCAATTACAGCTGAGCCTAATTACTATGGAATAAACACAACATCACACACCAAGGCCATCTGATGTTCAATGGAGGTGACTAAGATAACACATGAGAATACAAGATGTCATATGTTCTATCATATCCCCTTTTGGAGGGGCCGAGAACACACAAGAAGGTGAAAACTGGAGGAACCGAAGGACCCTCAACATCTTAGGCAATAGGAAAGATAAAACATATTAAGAAGCAACACCTACAAATTTAATTTATTTAGAATAAAACATACATTTAACAACAGCCATATTTGAAGTGATCAGTGATTTGTGCACTTGGGCCTAATGTGATTCCTTCAACAAAGTTGTCTCCTTTGGATGAGGAAGGCAAATTGATATTGATTCCAGAGGTAGTGATTGATTTCAGGGAGCATACTCTTTGAAAGAGGGTTATCAGAGAGTACTTAATGAAGTGGAAAAACTTACCAGGAGGATGCAACATGGGAGAGAGCATATTTTACAGCATCCAAACAATCTTGACATACTGAACGGATAATATTAAATTATCATGGCATAATGTGAGACGTCTGGTATGAATGTGAGGGTTCAAATTCAAACCATAAGAAAGATACATAAAAGTGTGACATTCCTAGACCACAAAGTCATGGATTCAAGTAAAAAATGGTTCAATTATACTATTAATAAAATGTTCAAGAATAAAAAGCAACTGCGAATGTGTTCTTCAGTAAAAAAAAAAGACTCGATTTAGTGCCATAAAGCCTCCTTGGACGGTGATGATCCATTAAACACTATGATATTCCTCTGGATGAAATTAAATGACAAAGAATTCCCAACAATGTCTTCTATGAAAACAACTGAAACAAGCATGTGTCTCATATTTAGTCAAATGTACCTCAAAACAGTGTCTAACAAGTCTTCCTCTTCTATGAAAACAAGTTGACTGTCACGTTTCATAATTATGGTGTGCCTCAAAATTGTGTCTCATAAATGTTCTTCCACAGCTATTTGACCATCATTGCAACTTACATCACCAAAAGTGTCCATCCAGACCTACCTATATTTGATTAGAACTTCAAATAACATTGCCTAATACCTCAACTTGAATTGCATAATGTTAATGTTTCTACCAGGGATTGAAATAAGCAGCAAAACATGACAGAATAGTGAACAATAAGGCACAATTTATCCTGGGAAAACCCTCCACCTGAGGGTGAAAAACCCAGCCACACCAAGAAAAGTCTCTTTATTGAATATTAAAAAAAAAATACAAAGCTCTGCTCAGCACCTTTAATGTCAAGAGAACAATATCTTCGATCAACACTTGAATGCCAAAAAGAATACAGAATAAACGGTAGGCGACAGATATATAATATACATATCGTAACATCCAAGAACTTGATTGATTCCATGCGGAAGGCTCTCCATCTTCCCACACGAAAGATTCTTCCTATTCACAACCAAGAGACTCTTCACATCTCCACATGGGGTCTTTACATATACCAAGCGAATGGTGTCTTCATATTAATAATAAAAAATCATGCTCAAATGCTGCACCTAAGCTCGATAATACAGAGGGTAAATACAGCAAGAAAGTAGAAGTTGATCATCACAAGTGAGAATGATCTCTCACGCAACTACAAAACACTAACACTCCCTCTTAGCAAGTGAGAGATCGTTCATATGCCTTGCCATCTCTTAACATGACAAGTATAAGAAGCTGCAACCAAAAAGTGTCAATAACAAAATCTCATCACAGATTTTCTCAACATAACATTGTCATCTCAGCATAACATTCACCATGGCTACTCCTAGAGGGTGAAAGAAACAGAAAAAAAAAACTAAGTCATGGAGTCTCACGCATGACTTCCACCATGGCTACTCCCAGAGGGTGGAACAAGAGCTTTCACCTCAAACTTCTCTTGCAGAGAAGAATGCATTAACAAGGGATTGCACCTCGAACTTCTCCCTCACGGAGAAGAACTCATTAACAAGGGATTGCACCTCGAACTTCTCCCTCACAAAGAAGAACTCATTAACAAGGGATTGCACCTCGAACTTCTCCCTCATAGAGAAGAACTCATTAACATGTATAGAAATCACTGAACCTGAGACTCTCTCAACAGAGATCCCTCTCAGCAGGGGCAGCATTCTCACTGCTTGATTATCACAATAAGTTACAGTTGTCTCCAATGTAAGACCAAACAAAGAACTTACGAAGCTAATTGCTTCACGAACTTGCTTATCCTCTACAAAGGACATGGCATTCTCCCTCTACCACTCAAGCTCCCTCTGAATCTTATTTCCTCCTCTTAGAAGAAATTGATCACAAATCACTGAACCTCATACTGCAGAGAAGAATACCCTCAAGGCTAGACACTCCAAACACCTCTCTTGCTAACTGGTTATAGCAAACACTGCCTCCAATGTGCAAAACTGTCAAAACGCTACACACAACTTTGTCCTCAAATACAAAAGGGTGTTGGATTTGATTCTAATGCCAACAACAATTCCTTGTTCTGCATAATACATGGCATAAAAGAAAAGAACCCAGAAAATACAGAAGCTAGTCTCCGCAAGAAGAACTCTTCCCAATCTTGTGATTCACAATAGCAGAGAATACAAAACAAATGTCTAAAAATCAATATTGAAGCACCCATTTTGCAATCAAACAGTGTCTCTTATCAATCCTTGCCTATGCAAAGTAGAGAAAAGCACGGGCAACAACAAGAATGCTCTCAAGAAGCCAAATAGATGCAAACAACCGTCCCGGCAATGTCTTAAAAACATGATCTCCAATTCCATACCCAGCAGAGGTCACCGACATCACCGAAAGGTAAAAAGAATCGGTCCACCCTAAATTTTTCGAAAAAAAAAATGCATCGCCCTAGTTCCAACCCCAATACACAGAATGACCACTCCAAGAGCAAGTGCAACCTTCATCCGAATCCACATTCTACCTTTCTTAATATCCACAATATATATGATGAAACAAATGATACTCAAATCATGCACACAGAACTCCACGACAATACAGTAAATTGAGATATACTCGACTCTAAAATACATCACACGTTGAACTTAACACGCATCAGAATCATCAAGACACTATACCTCCACCACGAATACACAGAGCACTGGTCTTGTCACATCCTCAATATGTAGCATCAAGAAGACCATTCAAAATACTCGCTAATAATCATAAACAAGTAAAAGGCTAAAGAAAGTAACTGAAAGTTGTTTCATTTTGAACGTATGACTCTTCAAATCCGTAGCATAGGACTCTTCGCCTTCAATACGGAGGACTTTGGAGTCACTTAACTTCATACACACAAAAGTTTCTTAATATACACGCGAGATTTTCAACAACTTTAATGCATTCATCCGCTTCAAATGGGCAATGCCAACAATAAAGGATGAATTACAATCTCTGCATTGTCTCCATTATCTCTCGTTTGAAGTGACGACGACTCGGGATTTTTCCTTCATCAAATAACAATCCGCGCTGGCTCCAGATTACAGTTATATCTTATCTCCCAAATGCACCATTGACTCTTCTCTCCGTGCATGAGATGCTAGCTTAAACCTTGCTCTGATACCATGTTAATGTTTCTACCAGGGATCGAAATAAGCAGGAAAACATGACAAAATAATGAACAATAAGGCACATATTATACTAGGAAAACCCTCCACCTAAGGGTGAAAAACCCAACCACACCAAGAAAAGTCTCTTTATTGAATATTAAAAAAATACAAAGCTCTGCTCAGCACCTTTATTGTCAAGAGAACAATATCTTTGATCAACAATTGAATGCCAAAAAGAATAGAGAATAAACGGCAAACGACATATATAATATACATATCATAACATCCAAGAACTTGATTGATGCCATGCAGAAGGTTCTCCATCTTCCCACATGAAAGATTCTTCCTATTCACAACCGAGAGACTCTTCACATCTCCACATGGGGTCTTTACATATACCAATGTAATGTCCCCATTTTTTTCATGAGCATTAGAGTTGAGGGATTAGCCTATTATTCTATCCCTCGTAGGCTAATGAGGTTGGTTAGAGGGTCCTTTGAAGGATGCATCTTCTTCAGTGACCAGAGTTTTGCAGATTTGGCTTTCGTTTGAGGTCTCCAAGACTCCATATGCAGTACTTACTATTTATAGTAAGTCGGAGATGTTAGAGATGGACCATGCTATTTTTAGTAAAGGGGTATGGTCGTATGCAGATTCATTATGTTAGCTCCCAGTTCAGACAACGTGCAAAAATGATGAGTAATAATGGAGATATTAATATTTATTTGGCTAAAATAAATATTAATAATTTGAGCTTATATTATAAAGTTATAATATAATTTTATATTATAACTTAAGTGACTTAATGTTGAGGGTCTATTTCTCAT
>MU224894.1:1383408-1448287 GCA_018584345.1 Thuja plicata
GAATGACTTTAAGTCATAAAGTAACTTTATAATCTCACTTTATAAAATAAAGTGACTTAACTATGGAAAAAGGTTCCCAAACATTTAAAATTCACCCAACTGAAGCCTGTGACTGGCTGGCATCCTCCAGCAGTAGCCATTAGTCTATCCGAATGAGGAGATAGACTAATCAGGCACCATAATGGTCTATTGCGGAGAAGGCGACATTATCGTCCTCCCTTCCCGAGATTGTTTGCCCTCAAGCAATCTCAACACAGGATTCTGCAGAATAAACTCACCCTCCCATGTGGCGTCCTCAATAAGTAAGTCCTTCCAGCAAATCAAATACTCTTTGATAGCCCTGTTCCGCAATTTCCTCTCTCTAACCTCAATCACCTCAGCTAGAACCAAAACCAATTTACCTTCCTCATCAAGCGGGGGTAATCCAACTGAAGGAACTATCTGCTGCCCAATCACCTTCTTGAGGCAAGACACGTGAAATACATTGTGAATCCTACTGTCAGCCGGTAGCTCGAGCTCGTAAGCCACCTCACCAACCCTCCTGGAAATGTGATAGGGACCATAAAATCAGGGCTTAAGCTTTTCTGACTCACTCTTCTTCAAAGAACTCTACCTGTACGGTTGAAGACGATGGTAGACCATATCCCCTGACTCAAAGCTCCGCTCTGTCCGATGTCGATCAGCGTACATCTTTTGTTGATTTTGTGCCCTCTGAATGTTCTCCTTGAGAGATCTAAGAATATCTTGATGATCCTGTAACCAATCTCTCGCAATCGGTGCCCTGTTGTCCTGTAGAGCCAAGTCTATAAATGATAGAGGTTCGCTGCCATAGAGAGCCCAAAACGATGACATGCCAATAGTCATGTGACAGGTGGAGTTGTAGCAAAACTCCCCCAAATACAACCATTTAACCCATGCCCTCTGTTGTCTCGCTACATAGTTTCAGAGATAACCTTCCACCCATTTGTTCACAATCTCCGTCTGACCATCTATCTGTGGGTCGTAACTGGTGCTGGGAGTCAACTCGGTGCCTGCCAATTTGAATAACTCCTGCCAAAAGGTGTTAGAGGAACTTATTGTCTTTGTCGCTCACAATGGTCTTGGGGAGACCATACAGTCTGAAAATCTCTCGGAAGAAAAGCTCAGCTACCTATGAAGCTGACCAATCTGCTGCGATAGCAAAGAAGTGGACAATTTAGTAAGTCTGTCCACCACCACAAAGATGCTATCCCTGCCCTACACTCTCAACAACCCTGTAATAAAATCCATCGAAATACCATCCCATCTCTGTGCTGGAACGAGAAGGGGCTGTAAAAAGCCGGCAGGATGCTCATGCTCAAACTTGTTCTAATGACAAGTCTGGCACTCTCTGACATGTTGAAGGACATCATCCTTGAGGCCCTTCCATGAGAACCTCTCCCTGACCTGTCTGTAGGTTTTAAAAACCCTAGATGTCCTGCTGTTGGCGCATCACAAACAGCATTCATCACCTTAGCCTTAAGTTTGGAACCTAGTACTAGGTAGATCCTACGCTTATAGAAAATAATATCATCGATTACCTTGTACCTGTTATCCTAGAGCTGAACATCCAAAATCTGACAAGCTTGAGTATTTTTAGAATCTCGACCAGCAAATGAGATTTCCAATCTGCAGAGATATCTGATAAAGCACAGCAAGCCGCCACTGGGGGTCTCCTGGAAAGTGCATCAACCACAATGTTATTTTTCCCTTTGACATACTCAATGTCAAAATCATATGCCTGGATTTTACTGACCCACTTTTGTTGTCTTTCATTCAACTCCTGTTCCAAGAAGCAGCGTGGGCTATTGTGGTATGTCTTAACTGTAAACTTGCCACCCACTATATGCTATCTAAATTTAGCCAGGGCGTGCATAATGGCAAGCATCTCCTTGCCATAAGTAGAATACAGCCTCTTATTGTCCTTAAGCTTCCTGCTCTCGTATGCTATGGGGTGTCTATCATGCATCAACACTGCACCAATCCCATTCCCTGAAGCATCGCACTCTAGAGCAAATGGACGAGAGAAGTCCGGGAGTGCTAGAACGGGGCAAGTACTCATGACTGTCTTAAGCTTGTCAAAGACTACCTCTGCCTCATCTGCACCTGAAAGCCCCTTTCCGAGTAGGATCGGTGAGGGGTGTTGTTGTCTGAGAGAATCCCTTCACGAACCTCCTATAATAAGAACATAATCCAAGGAAACCTCTCAAATCTGACACATTCCTCGGTGGTGGCCAGTCAAGAATTGCCTGAATTTTCTCCTGGTGAACCTTAACTTCGTCTGCCCCTATCACGTGTCCCAGGTAGAGAATCTCAGTCAATCCAAACTCACACTTGGATTCTTTCGTAAATAGAGACTGCTCCTCCATAATGCTAAGAATCTCATCCAAGTGTTGTAAGTGCTCCTCCCACGTCTTCCTGAAGACCAGAATGTCGTCAAAGAACACCAAGACACTTTTGCGCAACTGCTTTTTGAATATATGGTTCATGCATGACTGGAAAGTAACAGGTGCATTAGTGAGCCCAAATGGCATCACTAGAAACTCATAGTGCCTGTAGTGACATATGAACATTGTCTTATGAACATCCTCCTCACAGGCACGTATCTAATGGTATCCTGATCGAAGATCTATCTTCGAAAAATATACTGCCCCATGTAGCTCATCTAATAACTCGTCGATCCGGGGAATGGGATACATGTTCTTAATGGTTCTCTTATTGAGTGCACAGTAGTCAATGCACATGTGAAGAGTACCATCCTTCTTCACCAAAACTACTGAAGAAGCAAAGGGGCTGGAACTGGGCCTGATGTGCCCCATATCTAGAAGCTCCTTGATCGTCTTCTCTATTTCTTCCTTATAGTCTCTGGGGTGACGATAAGGGGTAGTGATCATTGGCTTGGCGCCCTCCTCCATCTCAATGATGTGCTCAAAACCTCTGTCTAGCGGTATACCTGGAGGGATGTCCTCAAAAACCTGTTTGTGTTTATCAAGCACATCCTGGATATCAATGTGAACCTGCTGCCCTGAATCTAGTGTGGGTTTAGAGGATATGAAACAATGGGCTGCCCACTCCATATCGCTACGCCTCATGATGGCCTCCATCTTGTGAGTTGACACTAACCTGGGCCCGCCATCTGGCATGGCCTTAACAACAATTTGTTGATCACCCTGCATAAACTCCTACTGTTTCAACTTGTGATCAATAGTGTATCTTTCTACGGTCTGTAACCACTACATACCCAAAATGGCATCAAGACCATCTAAATCAATGACATAGAAATCAGGCTCTAGAAGATAATCCCCAAAGTGAATCGAAAGTCCGGAGATCTCCCCTGTGCAGCTCAACAAATCTATTCCGGCCACCTTGACCTCAAACTTGGCAATGTCAACCACCTGTAATCCCCTCCTGGAAACCATACCTCTGCTGATAAAGTTATGAGTAGCACCTGTATCCAGAAGGCAAATGATTCGATGTCCTCTAACTACCCCCTTCAGACGGAAAGGGTGACATGTGGGAACACCTGAAAGAGATGCTAAAGTAATAGGGGGCTGCTCATGGGGGGCTTTCCTCTTCCTTTCTTCTATTGATTGCTCTTCCTAAGCCTCCTCATCGTTGTCTTCATCATCGCTGCCCTCATGTTGTTCGTGTTCACCATTGGAAGCCACCTCAATGTAATGTATCTTGCCTTTCCCAAGGCACCTGTGGTCTGGAGTCCAAGGCTCTCTACATGTGAAGCATAATTTCCTCCTTCTCAACTCATTTCTTGTTTCAAAGTCCAATCTAGGGGGCATACTCTTATTCTGATTTTTGTTCTTTTGAAATGAAGAGGATCCCTTAAATGTTTTCTTAGGCGGCTGCAATATAGAAGAAGGTGAATCAAAGTCATGTGCTAATTTAATAGCGTCATCCAAAGTGTTTGGCTTGAGAACTCTAACCAAACCTCTGAATCTATCATGTAGGCCCTCAATGAACAGCATCACTTTCCTCTTCTCAGACATATAAGGAACCATGATGGAAATCCTCTGGAACTCATCAATATAGTGGTCCAAGGATCCACTCTGTCTCAGCTAAGCTAACTCCCTGTAATAAACCTTTGTCTTTCCAGTCAAAACGGTTAATCAAATTCATGTTGAAAGTCTCATAAGAAGTAATCAGCCTATGATCCTGGGTGACAAAACCATGATGCCACCAGCCATATGTTGCTCCCTCTAAAAGCATTGTGGCAAACTTAATAGCCTATGTTTCTGACATGGGTTTGAGGGTTAGGAAGGTGTCTAGTTTGTGAATCCAAGCTCTCGCAGATGTCTTACCGCTGCCATCAAAAGTAGGGAGAGTTAATTTATTCATAGCATGTTTTAAATCCCTGTTCTGACCACTGGGTCTCCTATCCTGCTGAGCCCTGTCGAATTCTCTCTTCTGAGCCATATTCTGGGGAAAGGTTAAATCGGCTTTGACATTATCTAGTAACATATCCCACTCATCATGCATGGTTATCACATTCTCTGGAAGAATGCCCGCTGCCTCATGTGGTGCTACCTCTTCCCCTGCATTACTCTCCGCGAAGTTAGGCATAAGGGGCCTATCTGAAGTACGAGTGGGGGCTCTAGCTACCCTAGGTGATCCTGCTACACTGCCTCCACCACTGTGATGGCTCTGGGGTCTCCTGGATGATACTGTCAATAGTTGGATAACCCCTGTAAGCTGTTGTAATACATCAGCAATATGATCCTGTCCGTCTCTTATGGCCCTCAATGTTTCCCTAGCCTCTCTCTCTGTATCCTCAGCCATATTTGTACCCGGAGTAACCTGTTCATATATAATTTCCTTGTCTGCTTCGGTATGACTGTTCTCTATATCAACCTGTACTGAAGATTCTGATTGTTCCTGCTTAACTCTGTTATGTTTAAAGCTGTAAGATATGTGCCTGCTATGCATACCTACTCAACATTGTCACTATTGTACCAGCCTGTTAATCTGAAAATCTAACTCACCACAATAGCAAGATCAAAGGCTCTGATACCACTGTAATGATTCTAACTGGCTCTATTCGGATAGTGACTGCGAGAATTCTGATTTATGGAAATCGATACTATTTTCTAATTTTCACAAGATATATATGCGTCTACTTTTCCTTTTTAAAAATTCTCAAAGTTTGAAAGAAACACAATAACACAAATACGACTATGCCTCTAATGCTGGATATATATCATCATATAATCAAGCCAGTTATTACATGAACCGAAATTACATTAGAAACAACATTGGTTCCAACTCATTGTTCAAAATCTACCTTGGTGCGACTCTATGAATGCCTGCAGATGGAGTCTTGCGTCGGTTGATAGTAAGGATAATGGATAACACTGTCCACGTCCAGTGCCAATACTCTCCAAATGCCCTGAAATAATGGATAATATAGTCCACGTTCAGCACCAATACTCTCCAAACGCCCTGAAATAATGGATAATATTGTCCACGTTCAGCACTAATACTCTCCAAACGCCCTGCGTTATAACCTTTCTGAATGCTCTGAGATACAACGTTAACTTGAGTCTGAACGTGTCCACTTCTATGCAGTTGTATGTGCCCAGGGAAAACACCACACGCAGCTACCTTGAAATCTGTTAACACCACTCCTAAGCAGTCGTGTGTGTCCACAAAAACACCCCGAACAACCAGCTCAATGTCGCCCGATATATAAATGAAATGGTGAATGTAGCAACAGTCTGCGTGCTATCCGAAGGTGTGCAGACCAGAATGCATACACGGTCACACCCGTAGCATGAAGACCAGTTACAACGCACGGAATGTGCAGTCCCTTCACCAACACATCTACCGCAATGCAAGTTCAGTCTCAACGCCCAGTACACAGGCGTTTATACAGCCAGTAATAAGTCTCGACACCCAGCATGAAGATGATTACAGAACCAAATAACACTTCACGACACCCAACACTAAGTTTGAACTGATATAATCAAAGTTTGGAATGATCCCTAGCTCCTGCTTGCTAAGTTTGATTAAAAAACACTGATGCAATAACACTTCTCCTTGTACTTACGCATTAAAATCCAATGTGAAATCTGAATGACTCCACCATTATTGAGACGCTGGGGCTACGTCCAACTTCTTAGTTTTTCCTCAAGGGGTTCCGTCCTCAAGAAAATAAAACCAGTCACAAAAGTAACCAGAGATTTGTTTTCCTTTGTTTATAATATCTGTGGTGCTTTTCCCAAGGAGAGCTCTATACTTTTATAACCTCGATATGAGGGAAAGCACAGAAAACTACGCAATGTGGGATAAAGTGCATTCACTTAAGTCACTTAAGTTACTTTTTAAAATAGAATGACTTTAAGTCATAAAGTAACTTTATAATCTCACTTTATAAAATAAAGTGACTTAACTATGGAAAAAGGTTCCCAAACATTTAAAATTCACCCAACTGAAGCCTGTGACTGGCTGGCATCCTCTAGAAGTAGCCATTAGTCTATCCGGATGGGGAAATAGACTAATTGTAATGAGCCGATCCGGCTCTCTCTCAATTTTTCTAATAATTTCTATATCTTTGCCAAATTGGATAAAAACAATGTTTGCCTTTTTGAATTTAACCTCCAATAATCATTTCTATTCATATGTAATGAATCAATTATTCAATCATGCAATACAATTACTTTCCCACGACTTACATTTATTATATTTTTTCCTTCAAAGAAAATACATTTATTAAAGAAAAGAGCCTGTTCACACAGCTGGTGTCTCACGCTGTATATTGGAGTGAAAGCCGCGTTTCAACTCCCCATGCGAAGGACATAGCAGACCTCCACGGCGGCTGCAGCAGTCTCCACGCATAAACCAAACGTGGCTGCAGTAGTCTGCCCGCGTATGCAAACTAAGCTCCACGCGATACTGCTGGGCTCACGCGGCTGCTCTTCTCATGGGTGACGTTTGTTGCTGCTAGCAGGCCCAGCTACCATCCGCAACGCTAGAAGGAAAATGCGCAACCCCAAGCCGTAGTTGAGGCAAGCACGCCCAGTGTAACCTCTTTTCTCACAACTGGAAATGATGTCGACCTCTTAGGCAGGCCTCAATTCAATTTCGAATTCCAATCTCCAGAATATCTAGCTCCTCCCAAGACACAGATCCACAATAAGAAGGAGATGCAATTGATTATACAACAGCAATCAATTTGCAGATTAGCTTCAGAAGAATCAGTCTTCTAGAAAACTAATTTGACCCTTATACTTCAGCAAGGGCACAGATTTCTAGGAACAATTCCCAAGACCAATTTTTATATAAAATATTCGATAATCATCTCCACAAATGAATCCATATTTATAATTCTTTGGTGGCCATAGTTTACATAAATGGGCATCAATTAACCACTCTCCGTAATATCAACTTCTAAAACATTATAATAATAAGTTATTATTATTATAATAATATAACCATATCATTAATTAATAACATATAGTTATTAATTAACAACAATTAATTATCAAATATGACTCAAGTGATAAATCCTGCCTCCACTGCTGGTAATGACTGATCAACATGCCCCTCAACTGCACTGCCAGAAATAGTAATTGGCCCAAACTGACTTACTATAAATAGTAAGTCTGGATTTGCTAAAAATGGCAAACCTGTCCACTGAGACCCTCAAAACACACTATCAACTCACGAGGGTCGCGATGATGAGCTGACCATAATCAGGCTCCCAGAACCTGCTAATTTGGGGACATCACACTAATCAGGTGCCATAATGGCCTATCGCGGAGAAGGGGACATTACAACATATCCCAATATATGCTTAGCTACAACAAGATGAATCTGTCTAGGCTCACACATGAACTGACTAAGAGTGTTAACAGCATAACATATATCAAGCCTGGTATTGACTAGATACATCAATGATCCAATCAATTGTCTATACATAGAGGGATCAACTAAATCTGAACTGCCTGCAACCTCGTGTAACTTTATCAGATTTGCTTCCATAGGAGTTGGTTTAGACTGGCAATCTAACATACCAAATCTGTTCAAAATGTCAACAGAGTATTTCCCTTGACTCAAAATAATCTCATTTGGTCTTTGCCACACTTCTAAACCAAGGAAAGAATGCATTAAACCGAGATCTTTCATCTCAAATTTAGAAGCTAACTCTTTCTTACTTTTAGCAGTGAGATTATCTTCTCCAGTAAGAAATAGATCAACAACATAAAGAACTAAAATTAATGTTTTATCATCAATTACCTTGAAGTAGAGATTTGGATCTGCATCATTTTTGAAGAACCCCAAGCTCAATAAACAATGGTCAATCCTTAAATACCATGCATGCGGAGCTTGCTTAGGGCCATGCAAAGCCTTTTTCAATCTGCATATATGTGATTCCTTCTCATGAATCACAGAACCATCTGGCTGCTCAATAAATACCTCTTCTTCAATTACATCATTGAAGAATGACGTCTATACATCCATTTGATGTAATTTTCGTCCTTTAATTGCTGCAATAGCAATGATAGTTCTGATAGAACTATACTGGGCTACAGGAGCAAATGTCTCCTCATAATCTATATCTTCTTTTTGAGAAACCCCTCTTGCTACAAATCTAGCTTTATACTTTTCAACACTACCATCAGCTGCATGCTTAATTTTGAACAGCCACTTAGAAGGAACAACTGATTTTTCTTTAGGCCTAGGGACAATATCCCAAACATTATTCTTGATAATGGATTGATATTCTTCCGTCATGGCCTCTCCATACTTGCTAATTTGAAGCCTCCTCAATACTTGAAGGCTCGGATTCAATAATAAGACTCATTAAAGCAACATTACCTGCAAACTTATGAGGTCTCTTACTTTCTTTGAAAGAGTCACAAGGGGCTGCATATTTTTCAGCCTCTTGCATAGTATGTCTAGCCCACAAAGGTCTCTTCTTGTCAAATGAAACGTTACTTCGTCCAATGGTGGAATCTATAAGATCAACTGGATCAATAGGATCTTCTAATTCAGGAGTCTCCCTCTGAATCTCAGAAGGGGAATCAAGGGCAGCAATATCCAAATCTTGAGAAGTCTCTTGATCTTCTCTATCAATTTCAATAGAAGTCCCTTTAGATCTTTTGAAAGCTACATCTTCTTCAAATGAAACATCTCTGCTAATTTCAATATGTTTTTGTGTTGGAATGTAGACCCTGTAAGCTTTTGAAGATTCACTGAAACCAACAAAAATTCCCTTCTTGCCAAAAGGTTCTAACTTAGACCTTTTATCTTTAGGCACGTGAATGTAAACCGGAGACCCAAAAATTCTGAAATGACAACTTCTGGTTTGATACCTGTAAATGCTTCTTCGGGAGTCATATTGTCTAAAATTTGATGAGGGCTACGATTCTGCACATAAATAGTTGTTCTGCAAGCTTCTGCCCAAAGAAAGATTTGCAGACCTTAATCAAGATCATGTCTTTCGCTGCCTCATAAAATAGATCTATTCTTTATTTCTGCAACTCCATTTTGTTGTGGATTATATGGAACACAAAACTCACTCTTAATCCCTGCTTCAATACAAAAAAATTGAAAGACACCAGAAGTATATTCCCCCCACTGTCAGACCTTAAAACTTTGATCCTCTTTTCAGACAAATTCTCAACTTAAGCTTTGAACTCTTTAAATCTAGACAGCACTTAAGCTTTGAACTCTTTAAATCTAGACAGCACTTCATCAAACTCTTTAGACTTCAAAAAATAAATGCAAGACTTACGTGAAAAGTCATCAATAAAAGTCAGTACCAAAAACCGAGGTTGCAAAACTCGCACTCGGCAAAAACTCACCAAGGCCTGAAAAAAAATTCGGGAAAAACTCAACCAGTTTTTGAAAAAACTCGGGAACTTAAAAAACAGCTTAATTTTAATTAGAAATGTATTTTTTTGCAAAATTCAATGAGAGGATGCATCCAATGAGTTTATTAATGAGAACACAAAAGAAACTAGTTGAGTTTAGATACATATAAACGCAAAGTGGGTACAAAATCGCATTCTCATGCGGGATGCTGATGGCTAGAAGCAAAATAGTACTAAATAGTTTCTACAAAACTAGAAGTAAATACATCATCACAATTACATCTTCCTCTTCCCAGCTCTACTAACAATTACGAGAGAGGAACTAGAGGGTCCAGTCCTAGTAGTAGAACCCTACACTGGGCATGACTGTGCCTCCTCGCTCAGTATCTCTGATGATGTGTGTGACTCGCTCTCCATCCTGGATGTAGCTCCTCCTCGCACTGGCAATGACTCCTCATTTGACTCATCAATGTCATCCAATGAGAAACCAAATCCACCCCCCCTCCTTAAATCCACTCAAATCCGCTTGCAATACTCTAAGTTGTTGGGTCGGGTTCGGGGATAGATTCCAGTTCAAGAATCTGGTTCGTGAATTCGTGAATTTTTTTTTACCCATCATGATTCGTATGGGTTCGTGTGTGTGTGTGTGTGTGTGTGTGTGTATGCATTATATATGCAAAAAAATAAGAGAAATATACATAATTGTAGAACTGAATCATTTCATAGTATGAATCTATGATGCTTGATCATTGATCAATGCCAAATGTCAAAGGCTTCATAACTAGCTCTTAGGTAGTCTTTGTTGGTGGCTGTTTTCAAGTCCCTAGGTCCAGCAAGTGAGGTTTGAGTGATTTTGGCATGTTGGTAAGTCATGTTTGTCAGGGATTTGGGCGAGAGCTAAGCTAAGTTTGTCATAGAGAAGGGGTCGAAACCAAGTGATTTGTGATAAAGAGTTAAAACCCTTTGAGAATCCTTTTGCCAACTTCAGTTTGACCTTAGAAAGCCATGATGGATTGTGGGAGGTAACCCTACTGAAGCTTGTTGAATCCTAAAATTTGGCTAAGTCTAGAATTTTTCAAAAACCCCCAAACTCTAGAATTTGCATCTTAACTCTATGAAGTTGGAACCTATCTCAAACATCCTGAAAATATTTATACAAATATAAAAACTCAAACCCAACTGCTGCAAATGTGAAAATAAGAATGAAAAAGACGTTTTTTTGTTGTTTAATGCAGGAATAAAACTAAGGCCAAGTTTTTGGGAAAAAATGGCCGAGTAATAGGCGAGTTTTTTAGAAAAATTTTGCTAGTTTTCTCTGCGAGTTTTTCTCTGAAAAACTCGCAGAACCAGGACACTCGGCGAGTCTTGCAACTATGCCAAAAACCACTTGATGAAGCAACAGACATAGGTCCACATAAGTCAGAATGAATTAGCTCTAAAATTTCTTTTGCTCTACTTTCACTATTGTGAAAAGGACTTTTAACGTTCTTACCTAGAGCACAACCTTTGCAAATACCATCATGTTCTTGATTGAACTTAGGAAGACCCACAACCATCTTTGCAAATACCATCATGTTCTTGATTGAACTTAGGAAGACCCACAACCATCTTCTCGATGGAGGAAAGAGTTCTGAAATTTAAATGAGCAAATCTTTTATGCCACAACTCACTAGTACTCATGGAATCATGAACTAAGGCTTGAATAGGACGAGGAGAAAGTCTATATAGACTCTCATATGACGAACACCAATTTCACGAGTTGTCTTAATGCTAGTGTTTTCTTCCATGCAAGAACCTTGCCTTCAGCAAATGCAACTTGATATCCTTTCTCTTCCAACGCTGAAATTGAAATCAGATTCCTCTTGATTCCAGGAACAAACAATACATCACTCAGATGAAGAGGAATTCCTGAATCTAAATGAAAAGAAGTAGTTTCAACACCTTTCACAGAATAACAAGCATCATCACCAATAATAACTTGCAAATGAGTATTATTTTCTATCAGATTAGAAAGATGCTCTCGGTATCCTGTAATATGGCGAGAAGCTCCACTATCTATTAGCCAAGTATTACTATCAGTTGGAACATTACTTGAAAGAGCTAATATAAATAAAAATCCCTCTGAATTTTCACTTGATTCTCTATGAGGAGAAGCATTATCAACATTTGTAACAGAAACTTGATGCCTAGGTCTTGTAGAACAGTCTCTAGCAAAGTGACCATACTTGTCACATCTAAAACACTAAATCCTAGAGAGATCCTTCTTCTTCTTCTTAGGTTCACGGGCTGAATCTGAATTCCTATCTCTATACCTATTGAAATTTCATTTCCTTCCTTTCCTTTTAGATGTATGGGCAGCAAGGACATGATCTTCTTCATGGTGAGATTTGTTCCCATTTCCTCTTGCATCTAATATGCATTCCTGTTGAATGCAATTGGCTCTCATACGATCAAACTTGGGTAATTCATCTCTTCCACTGATTCCTTGAATAAAGGATTCCCAAGAATGAGGAAGGTCATTCATAGCCAACATAACCAGGTCTTTGTCCTCAATTGAATCCCCAATAGCATTTAATCGATCCTTCAATTTTATAATCTTCATGAAGAAAGAGACAACAGATTCTCCTCTAGCCATTTTAATATTAAGGAGTTGATGTCTCAAGGCTAGAGCTCTGCTAGTGTTGTTGAATTCATACAAGCTTTGAAGACTCAAACATCTCTTTAGCTGAATTCAACTTGGATATAATAGGTACAAGATGATCCTTAACATAATCAATCAATATCTTCCTTATCATGATATTGTTCTTTCTCCATTGAGCTTTCTTAGTGTCATCAGA
Organism: Thuja plicata; assembly: GCA_018584345.1. NCBI lineage: Eukaryota > Viridiplantae > Streptophyta > Pinopsida > Cupressales > Cupressaceae > Thuja > Thuja plicata. Next base: position 1,396,091 of record MU224894.1, read on the forward strand.
AGGTTCAGCTACATTAGACTTCACATGGTTGAGAAGATCATTTTCTTCGAGAGCAAAGAGGACTCTGAATTTCTATGAAGTAAAGTTGGATGCACCATCCAGTCTGTCTTCAACTTTGAGTCCATCACCATTGTTGGAAGCTGAAATAAACAAGCTAGGAGACAAGCAAAGAATATTTCAAAGCTTAAGAATTCTGGTTCTGGATCTTTTCTTTAGACCCACTCTGATACAATGTTGAAAATAGAACCAAAAAACAAAGATTTAATATTCAGAAACTCGAAAAATACACAAGAACAAATGACACAATTATTTATCCTAGGAAAACCCTCCACTTGAGGGCGAAAAACCCAGCCACACCAAAATTCAATCCTTTATTGAAAGCTCAAACTAGGTACAATGCTTCACAACTAAGATGTCAAGTTCGCCCCCTAGGCCCCCGGACCAGCCATGGCATGAACTGGTACTTGGTTCTGGTTTGGTTCGCATGTGGGTTCGCCAGTGGGTTTGAACCCAGGCAGGTTGGCTCGTCCAGAAACATTCTATAATTTAGTGCGGAAACAATTATTACAGAATCTGAATAAGATTTTTAACATTACAAAACAAAATTTGCTGAAGTTCAGATATTTATTACATCAAATTAAACTAGCCCTCAAGATTTCTTCCAGTGAAATTTTTATATCCAATTGTTGAATGACCCATGTTTGATTAATTGGAAGCTCTCTATAGTGATAAATCATATTTTAAACATTAAACGATATCTTCAATAGGTGAAGGGAGTTGCAAGCTACTTTTTTAACATTTTTCAAGTGGGATGTTAATTACAAACAAACAAGCTCTTTGTACAGTGAAAAAGTAATAAGCATTTGAGGACTTGGAAAGCAAGAATGTTATTGATGCAGCTGATCCCATTGGCATTGGCATTGTTTCTGAATCAACTAATGCCTTTGATGATTAAGAAGAAGAAGATTTAGATAATCCATTAGACGATTGAAACTTAGTATAAAGTTCCAATTGTTGAAAGTCAAAACAATGATACTTGAACTCAATATTATTATTTTAATATTTTGATTACAAGTTTATGGTGTTTTTGTTGTTTTTATGATACTATATGGCATTCTAATCTTAATTCATGGTTCTAGGCTGCATACATACATACACACACGCGCAAAGATATATATATATATATATGTTTTTGTATTAACGAACCCAAACCCCATTTCAAAATTTTGACGTATCGGCAAACCGGTTCTTCGAACCCGAACCGACAACTTAGCTTCACAAGCTTAATTCGATACACAGCAAGCCTTATGTATTTCACCGATTCTCAATACAAGAATGATCGACGCATCAAATGATCACACACGGATTATACACAAATAATGTTTGAAGCAAAAAACAAATGATCGCTTGATGCAGATACAATGATGTATGTAACGCCCCGCCCTGGAACCCATGAGAAAATTAACCTAACCTTACACTAAGTTGATGTAATAAAAAATATTTAAAACATTAAACATTACAAATGCGGAAGCAAGTACAACATAAGTTAAGACATTAAATTATAGTAGATTAACTCAGTTAACATTCCCAAGGATTCCAGGACGTGGTGCTATTTAACAACGTTAACTAAACTACTAAGTTCAACCATACCCAAATCACATGATATATCTTAAGTTCGTTTTAAAACCCAAATCAAAGTATGAACTACGAACACCAATCATAAAGTAAACTAACATGTATAATACAACTAAATAACAAGATACATTCATTATACCAATGTAAGCAAAGGTACAATATACAAAATATAACTAATACATCATGGCATACATATAATACATTTTCCTCTGCACATGTCGCAGGGATAACAATAATGAATCAAGTCACCAATAAAATACAAGTACATATACATCTCCTGAATGGATGTCTCAAATCAATGCATCATAGAATACAAGATATACATCTCATGATGACAATAAGCAAGGTCTCCAAATAAAGAACATGGAAGATAGTAGCATCAACAAGGATCATCCAAGCACAAGGACATGAACATTGGATCTCAAAGGTAATAAGAATCACTACCACCCGGCCACGTGGAACCCAGAGGTCCACCCCACCATGCTAAGGAGTTAACATCAGGCCTCACTCAACAAACAACCAAACAAGAAAGACTAATGCAAAGGTACACTAAATAAAAAGGTTAAAAAATTTAGAAGGTTATCAAGTATAAACGATCAAGACACAAATGAGGTGTACCAAATGCAATGTAGGAACCTAGAACACATATAGGGAAGTGTCATCACATATGTCAACTCTTGAGTTATCCTGGTAGTTTCTCTCTAGACCTCGACGCCCAAGTGACCATATGCAGTATCAATAATCCTTTCGTATAGACAAGGAAACCAACTATGTCAGACCAAAACGTCTCACTGGACGGGCAAGCATCATCTTGCACTTCATCCTAGCTTGTACTAGCACTCAAGGCATGGACGAGGTACACAATTATCTTATTAATGTTTCTCTCCTAATAAATTTATTAAGTTATCACTTCTTACTCAACTTACAATAAGTTATCCTGGCAGCCACTTTAGGGCCTCGGCACCCATTGCAAGCCACTTCCCCTCTATGCTCCTAGATAACCTACCCTAATGCTCCAATTGAAAACAAAGTGAATGTAATGTCCCTGTTTTGAGAGAGCATTGGAGATTAGTGGATTTAGCCTATCATTGGGTCCTTGTAGGCTAATACTGGTGATTAAGGACCCTGTTGTGGGTTGTGGCCCCGTTTTGAGGGACTTACTATTTATAGTAAGTCAACAGTTGGTTCCACAGAGCTCAGATGATTTAGAGGAGTTATATGATGCTCTCAGATTTTATTTCCGGCTTCCGATTTGGACTCCAAGATTCTTGGAGGGAGCGTTTATTTTTAGTAAGTCACCCTGTCAGGTTCATTCATCATTTTTCATCATCAGAATCACTCTTGTGTTGTCTGATTTTGATTTTGATGCTTCCTCAGTTGTTTTCGCAAGAAGGGTGAATTATTATTATTATTTAATTAAATCGGCTAAGGTTGCTATTTTTATTAGGATTGTATTTTGGGCATCTTAGTGTTATAGCTCATTGGAACCGGGTTGAGAAGTTTTAAATCTTGAGCTCATAAAACAGGAACCCTATGTGTCAGAATATTGTTATTTTAATGAAAGGGTTGTTTTTCCTCATTAAAGTGGAAAGAAATATAATAGTTTATTATATTTCAAATGTGCACATAAAGTATAGTCTTTATGTAAGTGAAAAGTGTGAAGATGAAGTTAGGGATGGATTTGTGAGGAACACTTTATAAAGGCTCTTGGAAGAATTTGAAGGATTCATTATGCTATTCATTCATTCATGAAAAAATATGGTTCGAGTTTGGGAGAAGTTCAAGGGTTTGAGTATTTGTATGCTGAAAGAATTGGGAATTCTTTATAGTAATGTAATGTCCCCTTTTCGGGGCACATTATTTCGTGCCTTATAATTAGCCTTTTCGTCATGGTTCGGTGGGCAAATCGAGGCTTGGCAGGTGATCAAAGGGATGTTTGGCCTAGGCGTTTTCAGTTTCAGGCCAATCGGAGCAATTTCCACAAGGTTTCCAAGGTGCTTACTATTTATAGTAAGTCGGCAGAACTTAATTTTCTTGGCATTTCAGTAGTGGACTTGGAGCGTCTCGCCGAGAGCTTTCCAGCAAGCTATCACACGTCTTCATCCGAGTTCGTTTGGCACACCGTTTTAATGCCAGAAGATTCCTTACTTTATTTTATTATGTCACTTTATAACTCAACGGTTTTATTTATTTAAAAAGTGACTTTAAGTGGAATATGAAGAGACAAAGTGGGGAAATTGAAGAGTCACAGCTGCAGCCTTAAAAGAAGGCTTGGAGTCTCATTGAGCATGCTTAGTTTTATGAATTTATTTTCTCTTGGAGAATCCAGAGAGCTTCAGCTTTCGATTCTGAAACCTGAGGACGGAAACCTTCAGGCTTTCTCAGTGGATTGGACGGAAACCCAGTTCATCTCCGGTGCGGATTCACAGCAGAGTTCGCCATTGTATTCACAGGTTCTTTATCATCCGATTTTATTGTTATTTCTGTATTTCAGATTGGGAAGTTTGTATTTCATGGTTATTGTATTGCTGTTGTATAATATGATACCATTTCTCTGAGAAGTTATTAGAATATATTTGCTGGTTTATTGCTATCAAATCAATGGTTTACTGCATGCATTTGAATGTTTAAATCTGTTTGAGAAATATTTGTGAAAATTTGGAAAAGACCCGGTTTGGGTCATTACAAGTAATCAGCACCTTGAGTTGGTGAAATATTCCAGTGAATTGTGCATCGTCTTCGGCTACATTCAGTGGTTGAGAGTGTGATTAATGAGGAGTGCATTTGTATTGCGTAAGGGTTTGATATCAGCTCATTGTTGGGCATGGACAGTTATTATTGGCAGCCGTCCTCTCTTCTTCAGCCACGGCCAGTCAACTTAGCAGCCGCTATCACTTGATGGGACTGCGGCCAGTTAGTATGAAAGCGTGGAGAGCATTTGCAAGTTTTTATTTTAATTTAATGATTTCTTTCATGAATGCAATTGTTACATATTGCAAAGACTTTTCAATTAGAGTGGAAAGGTGAATTATAGATTTTGAATGGAATAAGTATAGCTATTTGAGTTAAGTTGTTTGTGATGCATTTCAATTGTTTGGAAAACACAAGAAACTATATATGTATTGTTGAATAAATTAAAAGAAATCAGAATTCCAGACTAAAAGAATTTCTTGCAGTCAAATTGAGGGTTAGCGCCAGGCAGGCTCTTTACAGTGAAGGCAAAACCAATAACCTCAAAAGACCTCTCGTAAATCATCAAATCATGAAAAATCACCAAAGAAAGTGTGAAGCATAACAAAGAATCTCAAATCAATGCCAGAATCCCAACTATCCAACCTCAATATGGACATCGCAATAGGTCTCTTAATACACCACATGACATCAATCTTTAGGAACACCTCTCAATATCATAGCATAGTCTAATACCAACTTCACATAATTGACATATTACAAGTTCAATGGTGTCATCAGGAACCAACTCATCGAGAAAATCAACTTCCAAACATGAAATGAAACATAACCCAACATGACCATCTTTAGATCAAATGAAAAGTTACAATAGAAGAAACAAGGTGGCCAAGTTGACAAGTAAAAACTCAACACAATAAAAGCTACCATTTCTCAAAGTCAAATCAAATTGATGACCAAGGACCCAATTCAATACATAACATGACTCCAAAATGCACTCAAGAACAAACACATGAAATATCATTACATCAAAGACATGATTAAAAACTCATTTTCAATATGGTTCCAAAAAGTTAAAAACATAAAATCATAAAAGAACCTCGAGTCTCTGGTATGACTTTCCTAATGCTTGCACAACTCCAAACTCACATGCAAGTTCAAACAAACATCTTGACAAAGATTCACTAATATATATTTTAATTACCTAAGATTATGTATTTTGATAACCATTATCACATTTATATTTCTCTCTTCCCTTATTAATATTCCATTTGAAATTTATATTTATACACATGATTTAATTATACATAAATAAATATTAAATCATATTGAATTAAGTTTAATTCAATTTATAATCATGTTATACACACCTTTCTTAATATAATTGTATTAATTTAAAAATGAATTTAATTTAATTATAAAAGAATTAATTACAAACTAAATTTAATTATAATTATACTAAACTAAATCTGACTGTATTCACCCAAGAACAATGGCAAGTCTCATGGAAATTGGTTTAATCTTTTCCATAAATAAAAAATCACCAAAGAGAAAATCCTACCAACTAGGCGCCAATTTAGGAAGAAAGATATTAAAGAAAATACATGCACAGAGAATACAGGAATCAAGTTTTCAATTACAATGGATCGAAACCTACCTCAAAACAATGAATCGAATCCGAAAAGAAAAAAGATGACGAAACTCCAAACCAAATACTCCAAGCTTTAAAATTCAATTCTTTAACCCTAAAAACCTCTGAATAAAAGATCCCCAAAATTGGACAGAAAATTACTCCCAAAACCTGCATGCCTCTACTTTGGCAAATTTGACTAATTTAAAGATAAAACTAAAAACTAGGGTTTGAAAAAGCAAAACCCTAAAAATAAATTAAAACACCAGTTAAGAATAATTAAAACACCACTTAAGAATAATTAAAAATCACTTTATAAAATCTAACTCCACTTAAGCCACTTAAGTGAACTTTATAATTAAAACAATAAGTCAATTTATTTAAAAGAAGTGCATTTAAATTGCATAATTCATATTTTAATTAGAATTAATATTTATACCATATTCGAAATATGCAACTTGATATTAAATATCATTTTTATATTAATTATGCATTTAATTTCCAACTTAGATTTAATAAGTGACGTGAATTTGGATTGGGTAGTCAATCAGATACTTGTCTACTTGTAGGACAAATGAAGGTTTAGGATTGGGTTTTAGGCCTGAATGCTATCTCCCCTCTTTAACCATTGAGACTTATGTAAGGGCACGCTCACTCCTGCCAATTCAGGGAAGACGATGCCCGGTGAAGACGATGCCTGGTGCCTGCAAACCTGTCATCACAAAGTCGAGCATGTACATACATATATATGTATGTATAAATAACAGGCAATGGTAGGGATTGATACATCGTGTGGATCTCACAAGCAAGTAACTACGACTCCGTCCCTCACCATATCAGACATAAAACAAAAATATAAAACACACACACACCATCCATATAAATGCAGGTATAGGGGTCAGTAGATCAGTAAAACCATAAATATCCATAACATCAGCATATGTAGATAATCATCATCAAATCCATCTGAAGATCTAACACAAGCAACAAAAGAGCCTGAAAGTATTCAGCATCACAACCAGAAATGGTAGAAGACGGGTGGGTATTATAATGTCTCTTAGACACAGAGATCGTCGTTCCAGTTGCAATGATATCACACTACCTTACACTTGAATAATCACAACACAAAAAAACTCTCACGTTGCTAGACATCACAAAGAATGTTTATGACGAAGGTGACTCAAAAGACAAAACTGAAGCACCAAGAAGAATCCACGGCAATTACACCACTTATCGTTATGAATAATCACGCGGTCACAAAGATCATTGATGCTATGGGAAGACAGAAAGGATACACAATGAATCCCCATAATAGTGAAAGACGCACCCAGCTTGAGCGTTTTCGGCAAGCATAGAATTCCAAACAACCTCATTACCCGACGATGCTCAACCTTCATCTTCCTTAATCCCGAATGGTGACGGTTACATATGAATGTCGTTTCACCTTCAAACACCGACTGAAGCAACTAATACGAAGTCCACCACAAATATGAGATGTACACCATGGCATATGAGTTGGTAACGATGAGACAGCTTGGCTCCACACACATATACATGAAGACAGACAATTTCGGTAGAATAAAGAAGGCAGAGAGAGAACGAACTAAACAACAACACAAACGAAGGAACCATTCACGATAATCTTCGCAGATAATCAGAGAAATGAAAGCACAGTTCACCAATGAACAAGTTCAACCGCAACACAGGAGAAATGATGACTTCATATAAGCACAAACATCATAGGTACAAATGATAGCTCCTGTCGCTGCCAAAACATTAACATGTTTATTTTACATACAGATTTGTGAGATAGGAATACCCTCCTGAGTTTAGTGGAGCTCGAAGTGAAGAAGGCTTTCATGCCTTGTTATGTTACGTTTTCTTATCTTCAATCTGTGGATAGGGTTGAATGTGTGGACTAGATTTTCAATCTCATGGTCTAGGTGTTATGATTGCTCTTAGCCCTTAGTATTGAAGGTAGAAAGAAAAATCGCTAACAATAAGCACAGGCACAAATATTCAACAGCTCCTGGTTCAAATGCGACTAATACATATAAATTAATTTAATATTATAATTTTGAACACATTTTAGAATTGACATTGCGAAGGAACAAATGTGCATAGACAAGCTGCAGAAACTACCAAACCCAATATTCCAGAAGATGGTGCATTTGCCAACATTTCAGAGAACTAACCAATTTTATAATATCAATCAATATGGATGGTTTTTTTATTTCCAAACTATACTACATATTTCTCAATTCAAATTACCCTTGACAATAGCATGGACTTATATCACATAAAGAATTGTCTGCAAATAAAAGTATCTACCAAAACATTCCATAGAGACTTAAACATCACAAGACATACCATTGACAATAATTGATACCCAGTATTCATAACCAAAAACGAGAAAAAAGGGATTAAATAGTGAGCTAATTTTTTGCAGATATCTCCAATGCAGCCTCTTATCATACCAATTTACAAGCAAAAATTCTCGGAAGAATACAGGAACGTATGGATATTCATGTGAATGAAATGCTAAGCTACATTATATGCTAGCACTTCAGCAAGAAAATACCGTGATAAACTATCCACCAGGCTCAAGAGTGTTACTGTTGTTCCAGCTGTGGTACCTGAACACTCCATCTCTTTTTCTAGAGCAAAATCTCGCAAGTACTGTCTCCAAGAGCATATTCAGATCAAAATTATCGTCATAAAATCCTAATGGAGGATACATAGAAAGGATACTAGTTGTCATACCTTAAGCCTTGCTGATACAGCATTTGCAAAAGCCTGCAGTGTAGGGGAAGGTTCCGTTTGTGAATTTGGAAGGCCATTGCATGATGATGAACATGCTTCAACCTGCTTCACAAAAGCTTCTATACGTCGTAAGCATGTTGCTGCATTCATGAACCTGTAAAGGACACAACTGAGACTTGACTGAGATAAATGAGAGACATGCATCCCCTTGTTTACACAAAAATTTTGCCCCGTGTCATCCCAGTAAAACCAAGAACTAGAAAATCCTTGCAGCATTTGCAAAACATCCTTGACCTGCAGTTAAATTTTTACACATTAATAAAGAGGCCAGGTTTTCTCACAACGGTGCAGAATGTCAATTTCATATGAAACAAGTCACTTCAAACTATGCAGACAAGGTAGAATTTTCAAACAGTTAAACCTCACCACCACAGATTCATCTGTCCTTAATGAAGGTTTTAGAAATGCAAAAGGCAGGCCACTGGAACGAACTTTGCTTAGACTTTCTACTAGAGTAGCTTCTCTCTCCATACCTGGTATATAAGTCAATCATATTGGTAACGTGTATTAGAATGATATGTCAAGAGATTTTAACAAGCATGAGGATAATTCAACTAAGCTTTGCAAATAATTTTACTTTTAGCATAAATAATATAATAAATAGAAACATTAAGGGAAAATAAGTCAGAAGCCTTCTTCCATAATCTAATGGGATTGCAATATTTGCCCCAACTTGCTTGAAATCTGCCTTGAATAAAGTCAACCTAGACTGTGCCTAGTAAAGCTTTTAGTGCTTGTTTTCATACGTAAAAATGCTTGTTCTTTTGTGCATGAAAATCTACATGTTCAAAAATTGATCCACGTCTGAAGATTGTCAATAGCTAGGGTTTTTATGAAAGTGTCAAAGCTCAAACTTACAATAACAAAAAAAGGTTGAGCAGCACCAGTGAGGTGTACAGAGAATTGAACAACAAGATCTAATTTACAAATTTGGTATGTCAAGAGGCCTGTACAAATAAACATGGATCATATTACACAAACAGTACGAAATACATATCTACAAATGATGCAGAGTATCTCCCTTAGATTCTCTTGCCTACCTTCTGATCTGGAATTAAGGGAATTGCTATTTTTGGTTTTCCTTTATTTTTCTGCTGTTTCCATTTTGTAACAGCAGTTTTGGCTTTGTTCTTCTTTGGGCCTTGTGTAGTGGTCAGGCAGGTAGGTATCGGCCCTGGCCAGTGAGCTATTTAGTATTTTTAGGGGAAGATTTTTTTGTTTTAAAGGATGGGTCAGGGAATAGAGGGAGGCAGAATGGAATTGCAAACATGAACAAAGGCCGATGCTTTTAACTCTTTTTTGTACTATATTTTCTGTCAATGGTTCAAGAAATAAAAATATTATATTTACTTTGTTCAAGAATTCCAGCATCTGATTTGCTCTGGCCAATTATGTCCTGGGTTATTTGTTTTGATTGCTGCAGATCAATATTGGACCTTGTTTTGAGCTGCATCAGTTTTGTATCAGAGCAAATCCCTCTTGTGCCTATGAGCCATTGTGCGATATAGCACTATTTGTCTCTATTTTCCCAATTTCTTGTGAATTGGTCCATTATTCCTTTCATGTTGCACAATTAATGAGAGTGATGAAAGATTGGCCATGAAAGAGGAATCTGAACAGCTTTGTGCATTTTGTGCATTCCATTAAGGAGGTTTCACGGTGTGGAAAAAATAATAGGGACAGTAGCATAGGTAGAATTTTATGGGTTGTCTTCTAAGTGGGAGAAAAGGTTGGTTCTGTTCTTAATCCTTTCTGATTTATATAGACCATCTGTGCCCCATTTGACTTGACCAACCCATCAGATTAAGCTTCTTCTTCCACTAAAACTAATGAGTAGGTGTTTTATGTTCGTTCTGTTGAAGCTTGAGCTTGGGTAAACCACTTATACCATGTCCGTCTATCATAAGAAGGGAGACTTGTTGTTTGTAATTTTTGTTCTCTATGGTCTTTTCTACCAACTGTGGGTGCTTTGTTAGCATAATTACATTCTACATGTTAATCACTTGTTATAATCAGAAATTACCAAGAGGTGCAACATTTTCAATTTCAATTTTAACTTTCAGGAAATTGCCCTTTCCAATTTCTTACTGTTTCAAACATTTTGCTTTCCTAGTGATAGTTTTTTAACAATATCCATCTTTTTAAACAACAAATACATTGTATATTTGAACTTGTGCAATAAAATCATTATTTAGAATTTTATAATACAGATAAGGAAACGTATATATGATTTGATGCAGAGAGCTTAATAGTTATGTCACAAAATGGAGTACATATGAATGGTCTAACAAGTTGTATTTTACTTACTTCTATATAGATGATATGACAGAAGGTTCTTACAACTTATTTCGGACTTTGTATGGAGTAAATACACTACTAGTTCCCGTGGAGTTTGAAATCCATGATATGTAATATATTTTAATCATTCAGAGCAGAAGGTTAATTTATTACAAAAAAAAGGTAGGCACATGTTGCTGTGTCCGATCAACAATATAATTTGTTCTTTGGAAATCTTTTCTTTTCTTAAAATGGTATATCTTACAATCTATTCTGGATAGAAAATATCACGCTATCAGCAAGCAGTCATCTCTGATGCATGTCATCGAATTTGTTGTGTGCTGATCAATGCACCACTCCTATTAAACATAGGTTCTCTCGACCATATAACTCAACCTATTTTTTCTTCTGAAGATATGTAAATGTAGCATATTTAGTTGTAATGTGCGATTTAAGTGATACCATCTGGTTTCCTGTGTAACAAATATTACAGACAATATTAAAGTTGTTTTTGAAGAAAATTGAACAAGGGTTTTTCTACCTGGAGAGAGAGCCAAATGACGCGGCTTGCAAATGAGAGATTCCGCTTACACATACAAAACTGCTCTTTTATTGATAAACTGAACGTCGTGCAATGCTTTGTTTGCCTGCAGTATCTACAAGAGCAAAAAAATAAATATTGACGAGGGGTGAAGTTATTAGTGAGCTTTTAATGCGTACCGATGGCGAAATTGACTGGAGTAATTCCTTCAAGCCGCGACAAGATCCGAAGCGACCACAACGATTTTACGAACCATACATCAAAACTTGAAAATTGGGCGAATTTCACTACTTGGAAGGTGAATTATTAGTTCCTGCCGCCAGGCAGGATATTATTCATTGCAATGCTACTGTTTTTATTAATTGTTCAACTAGAACATTGTATTTTTCAACAACTTTTTCATTGATATAGTTTTAATATATTTTGACTTTTGTATATTGTGATAGAAATTATTTATCTCCGTGAGGCTTTTGTCTTTTTGTGTGGAAGATATTTTCATTTGAGTTGTTCAATGATAACACTTTATTTTTTAACAACTTTTTACATTTATATAGTTCTAATATATTTTGAATTTTCTATTATTAAATTTTGCTATTATTATTTATAATATTATATTGGTAACTAATTAATTATATTAATATTTTTATTTTTATTATATATTATACTAATAGAATAAATTATTATATTCATAACAATGCATATGTAATAGAAATCTTAATTTAATATTTAATGCTCAACTATAATTAATGATTATATTTAGTTATACATATTAATTATTATATTTACTTTAATGACTTATATTACATTTAGTTTTAAAGAAAATTCTATATAGTGGTAATTATATAGGATATTGAAATTTATTTATATTATTTTAACTCTATGCCAAATATCTTAAGGCTTAATCTTTAGGACTTAGGCAAGAACTAGACACTATGCGTCTTTGTTATGACGATGTTCAAGAGTCATTAGGACAGCTATCGTAATGTATATTACTTTTATAAAATTAATTTAATAATTAAGTATTTTTAAATAAATTATTAAAATTAATTTAATAATTAAGTATTTTTAAATAAATTATTAAAAATTAATTGGAATGAAATAAAAAATTATTTAATGATGTTTACAAGATCAAGTAGCTTATGGTATTTACGATTGAAAACAATATAGTGAATCTCAAAGAACAGCCTATCAAGCTCAACCAAAACTTGAATGTGACCACTATTCTTTGTTGATCCTAATTCTTCTGTTGTCAATTTTGATCAAGTATTCTACCATCTTTTTTATTCACTCTTCCTCAATCAAAGAAGTCAAAGACTTAACTTCTAAAAAATATTAATATATTTAGCCTTAATGTCCAACCTTGAAGTGCAGAGGCAACAAAACCTGTCAGCCCATTCCTCTCGGGTATTTTTCATCTCCATATTTTGTACCTTAAGTTGTGTGAGCTAGTTCTTAATTGGGCCATTAGCATTTTAGCTTCTATTTTTATATCCACGTCTATATAATGTTTTTATTGATGATCTCATGTGGGGCTAAAGTGTTGACATAGTATTCTCTTTATCATCCTTGATGCTTTAACCACAATGCCACTTTGACTTTCTCATTCGTATTCACATTGATTTCTACATTAACATTTATGTATTCTTGCATATCAATTCTTCATATATTCAATCACTTAACATTTTGTTGCATCTAAGTGTTTTACCTTGTAGTTATCTTTCCTTTTACTCTAATTTTAGGCTAGTGGTGACCATCCATACTCTTTATTCTCTTTAAATATCTAACAACCAAATTGTCTCAGTTGCCTTAATTGTAAAGGCTTTGGCCTCGGTTGAGATAATCTTGCAAGGGGTCATGGTTTTAATTTTGACCTTGCTTGTGATGAAATATCTTTGAGTCTTTCTATGTGCCTTCATTCGTAAATTGTACTCTTTAATTGTGAGTCCAATGTCACATTCTCCTTAGCGCTTGTTTTACATTCCACTCCCCTAAATAATTTTAGGACTACTTCTATCCTTGAATTTAACCCCCAACACAAGAAGATGTGCCCTGTCCTATTTTGATAATCAAATATCTTATTTTATATTTAATTGTCATCAAAATAAAAAATTAGGACCAGATTTAATATCAAGACCCTAAAATCCTGCATCCCACTTTTTGAGAGCTTGTTGTAACAAGCTAAAAACTATTAAACTAAAAAATCAAATGCAAGCTAACATTAACTAATAATAACTTCTTTTCTTTTGAAATAAATCGTAATTTAAATTTGCATCTTAAACAAAATGGAAAGCTACTAGAAAAGGAATATAACTATCCATACATCATTTCTATCTAATTAACTTCAATAATGAAGAACAAAGTAAGTTTACAAGTTTACTGTGAATGTATAAGCATTTGGAGTCCATTCTGAATTTCTTGAGATCCAAGTGTAACATTGAGGAAAAGTATCACAGGGCATTTTTACCACCCAACCGCAGATTTAGAGATCCCCATTGCACAACTTCCTAATCGAAGTGGTATGGCCCTTTGCAGGGGTGTTAACATGGTGATGGTTAAGCCGTTTGAGACCGGTGTTGGGTTCCTACACCAATCTAGTCAATCATACACTATTGCAACTCCTAACTATGATGACCCTGAACTAGTTAAATGGATTGGACCCACTAAACTAACTGACACTAGCATTACATATAATCACATTGACCAAGGTTTCTAATTGCAAGCATGATTAGGCATGCAATTAAGTTCTTCACCCTACTCGATTGGGATTTCACATCAATTACTCATTTAGAGCATAATTCAGGTTTAGTCATATTGGTTCCATTGAAAACTCAGAAGTTATTGCTTACTAAGGTTCACTCAGTTGCGGTAATGTTAATAAATTTCTTTTTCTTTTCATCTTTCCTATCTTGGGAACTAGCTCAAATGTTTAAATTACCTAGTTTACTTCTGTTGAAAATTATCAGTTGTTAACCAGTAATAAGAGGTAATGTCCCTTAACTTCCTATATGTAAGCATAGGTAGCACTCTTGCATATCCATGACTATGCACCTAAAGTTGCAACTTCGTGCATGTTATTTTTCTTTATAAACAAACCACCAGCAATACTACTTGAATGAAACAAATATTTACCTATCTTCCAAGTTTAGTTTAAGTTCTTAACCATGCTTGGTTGTTTCCAGCACCCTCATCCCAATAGGTTTTTAGCTATATTTATAATTATCTACAAATCTTAATAGTTTTCTAGAATTCCATGCTAAATATCATACAAGAACTAAACAATTCAAACAAGTGTACAAGAGAGTTTAGTGTGGAATAGTTTCATTAAGGAATGCTTCCTAGTTTTGTTTGTGGCTTTAATAGCTTTACCAGCTAATTTTAAGGTCTCATTCAATTCTCTATATATAAAAAAATTCGAGGAGAAAATGTAGTATTTGTCTATTATAATTGCAACAACTCATACATACACCTATGTGATGAACTATAACTGATTGAATATTTGAAGATGATAAGTTGATGAACACCGAGCTACAAAAAGTAAATGTTGATGATCACTGAGTTGCAGATAGTAAATGCAAGACATTAAATTAGTTAATGTATTGTATTCTCATTGATGTCAACTTAATATGTTATGATTGGTCATATAAATATTGTCATAGAATTCAAGAAATCAAAGAGGTAAAGTTTATGTTATCGGTAAACATAAAAATTCAGTGTACACCGAGTGACAGTAAACACCGACGGACAGAGAACACTGGCAAGCAGTTCACAGTGTATACTGAGCATAGCAACACCGATCATAACTAAAGTAGTCACCGAGAAAAACTGAAGGTGATGCTCGAGGACAACTAGAGTCAATGACCGAGCTAACTGAAGATCAATCACCAAAATCAACTGGAGTTAGGAAATGACAAAACACTTAGCTGGCAGGAGCTATATTTAGAGTTAACTGATTGATTGCTTTATTTTCATCGATCATTTGAACTAAAGATAAGAAGGAGATTTAAAGCATAGAAAACAAGGAGAGATTTGTGGAATAAATCTAAAGCAAACCTTTAAAGATTAAAGCAATGCAAGGCGATATTTGCGGATCAAGAAAGCTATCTATGTCAAGAACAAGAAAGACAAGGAGAATGAAATGGTGAAATCATGTCTATATAAAGAGACAAGTAATTCATTATCAAAGGAGAGGAATGTTGAGTATAATTATGGTGAAGATAGAATTCTTCATGTAGATCTGATCATACAGGCTAAAGGACAGAGCCAAGAATTTTGCAGACACCGAGCAACAGAGAAGCAACAACATTCACCAAGCATAAAGAAGTAAAGAGGGGAGTAAAGAAATTGAAGAGCATATTGATCGGAGAGGTATTATGGACTTACAATAGATCTGAAAATCTGCAAGTTAAGTTGTATTATTGAACAAATCATTTACTGCTTCAGTTTAACCGTTGATTCAGAAAATCTCTTAATCGAGTGGGATTTAACAGTCCTTAATGTATTGAGATACTCAAGAGTATCAAAAGGTTTTTCTTGTTGATAGCATAGTGAATGCCTAAGTTCAAAAGACTAACCAATGGTTTTAAATCCTCTAACAAGGTCACACTTAACAATGTGTTTGCAACCTTTAACGGGGTTGGCTCTTCACCGAGCTCACTTCAGAAGAGTGAAAATTTTGGGTTACCAGTCCCAAGTGTTTTTCCCCTTAACACGGTTTCCACGTTAAAAATCCATTAGTCAAATGTGTATATGGTTCATTGCTTTGATGTTTTGCTTTACACATTACTAAAATAGGATTGATTGGTAAACACTAAGTTTATTTACTACATTTTGGTAAAGCTTAGAAAAAGGATAAACAGTATATTCAGTGAGCAATATATATATGTTAGATTTACACAAGGCATACATCTTGTAGGACTGAAGATAACTAAAGGTATTATATTTGTGATATAAATTTTTGGTTGGATTATTGGATTAATTTTTTAGGCCACTGATTCACCCCCCTACCCCCCTCTCAATTATTCTAACAATTGGTATCAGAGCTTTGGTGCTTGGTAGAGAGTTTAAAAACTCAAGCTAAAGATCACAAGATGAGTAAAAGGGATGTGCCTAAGTTGAAAAAAGACAAATTTGTATCATGGCAAAGCAGGATAAGAATCCACATATCAAGTATTGGAAATGATGTCACACAATACTTGGATACTGAATATGTTGTACCGACAAGACCTCTGACTGTTGATCAATTGAGAGACAAACATGAACAAAACTCTATGATGACAAAACATGCTTCTTCAGTATCTGATGTTGAATTTGAAGATGTCAAAACATGCACCACTGCAAAGCAAATGTGGGACAAGCTCAAGCTAGTACATGGAGGAGATACAAATGTGATGAGAGCTAAGGATGAAATCCTAAGAGGAACGTTTGATGACCTAAGAATGAAAGAAGGAGAAAACATCGCTCAGTACAGTCATAGAATAAAAGAGGTTTTTAATGTTATCTAAGGAGTAGGAGGTGTACTTGAAGAAGAAACAGTGGTAAGTACAATTCTAAGAACCTTACTGCATGTTTATACTATTAAAGTATCTGCAATTCAAGAAATCAGAGCAATAGAAAATAACAATGTTACTCTAGATAGTCTGATTGGTAGACTTATTTCATTTGAGATGAATAACTATGACAACAGTGTATTACCATCTATTGAGTCTGCATTCAAATCTTCTCTAAAGATAAGTAAATCAAGTCATAAACACACTATGAGAAATGATAGTGAAAGAGATAGTGATGAACAAGAACTTGATGAAATTGAAGCACTAATGGCTAGAAGATTGCAAAGAGGCAAAGGTAGATACAAAGGTAAATTACCATTAATATGTTTTAATTACAAAGAGATTGGACACTTTGCTGCTAGATGCCCTAACAAGAGAAAAGAAGAAAGAAACAATGACAGATCCTATGAAAAGAAGTTTGACAGAAGTGATGACCGAGATTACCGAAGCAACTGACAATTTGATAGAAGAGATAACCAAGACTACAAGGAAAAAGGCAAGAAAGCTTGTTACCTGGTTGAGAACAAAGCTGAGAATACTGACACCAAGTCTGATGAAGATATTAAGGTAGTATTTGTTGCTATGAAGGATGATTCAGACGAAGAAGAAAGGTATGTTGAAACTGCACTCATATCTAAGGTTAGAAAAAATGATTTCTGGATCACTGATAGTGGTTGTACTCACCACATGACTGGAGATAAGGAAAAGTTTGAAACTTTTGAATATTATAATGGTGGATCCGTAAGAATGGATAATGACTCACATTGTCCAGTTGAAGGTAAAGGAACCATCATGTTGAATAATCTGTTCAGATGTGAAAATGCATATTGGGTGAAAGGACTTAACTATAATCTATTGATTGTTTCACAGCTGAATAACACAGGTCACCGAGTTGCATTTGAGAACAAAAAGGCAAAGATCTATAATGAAACAGGAAGGTTGATCAGTACTGGTGAATAAACAAAAGGTAACCTATCCTATCTTTGTGATATTAAGACCACTTGTTTATTAGCTAGAAGTGAAGACATATGGTTATGGCATAAAATGTCATGTCATGTGAATTTTGACAA
Organism: Thuja plicata; assembly: GCA_018584345.1. NCBI lineage: Eukaryota > Viridiplantae > Streptophyta > Pinopsida > Cupressales > Cupressaceae > Thuja > Thuja plicata. The sequence continues at coordinate 1,414,301 of MU224894.1, forward strand.
CATGGTTAGGATAAGCAAGAAAAAAAAAGTAAGAGACTTTCCGAGCATGTCAAAACCGACCATGTCATGTGTAAGAATTGTCAAAAAGGAAAAATGACAAAGTCTAGTTTCAAGAGCAAAACCTACACATCTAATGCTATTCTGGAATTCGTCCATACTGACTTATGTGGACCAATGAGAACAAAGAGCTATTATGGTGATAGGCACTTCATTCTATTTGTTAATGATTATTCTAGGATGATGACTGTCATGTTCTTAAAAGAGATATCAGAAGCATTTAAGATGTTTAAATGGTATAAGGCTATGGTTGAAAAACAAAGTGGAAAAGAACTGAAATTCTTAAGATCAAATAGAAGAGGAGAATTTATTTCTGATGAATTCACTAACTTTTGCATTGAGCGCGAAATCACAAGACAAGTTTCTGCACCAGCAAAATGGGATTGTTGAAAGAAGGAATAGATCAATTGTTGATTGTGCCAGAACACTGATGATTAAAAAAGGCATCACACAAACATTATAGAGAGAAGTTGTAAATATTGTTGTCTATACACTAAACTGAGTTCAATTGAAGAAAGACACCAATAAGAAACCTTATGAGCTATGGTATGGATACACACCAAATGTGAGTTACTTTAGAATTTTTGGAAGTCAATGTTATATTTTGAAAGATGATAGGAATGGAAAGCTTGACTCCAAAAGTGATGAAGGAATATTTCTAGGATATTCTACCAAAAGCAAAGCTTATAAATGTCTTAACAAATCCTCTAACAAAATCAATGAAAGTGCAAATGTTAAAGTGGATGAATTTGCTGAGAAAAATGATGAGGAAAGCATAAAGGAACTGAAAGATTACAACATATTTGTCTACAGTGAAGAACCTGACACTCTGCCTGAGCAACAGTGTATCGCTACCGAGCGACAGAACAATGCAACCGAGCATCAAGCTGCACACATCAAAAATCAGAAAAATGATCACAATACTGACCTGAGTGATGTCGATCACAATGAAGATCAAAATGATGATCAGAATGATGAACAAAGATATGAACATGTGCTTTCCAAATATGTCAGAAGACATCGTCCATAGGACCAGATCATAGGAGACAAGAGATCTGGAATGAGAACAAGAAGTAAGTCACTGAACACTAGATGTTTGATTTGGGATTCTGAACCTAAATCTGTTAATACTGAACTTGAGAATCAAGAATTGGTTAGTGCAATGAATGATGAGATTGAACAAATTGAGAAGAAAAAATGGACATTGGTACATAGACCGAGTGACAAAAATGTCACTTGCACCAAATGGATCTTCAGAAACAAATTGAATGAGAATGGAGGAGTCACAAGGAACAAAGCAAGACTAGTATGCAAAGGGTATGCACAAGAAGAAGACATTGACTATGGAGAAACCTTTGCATCCATTGCTAGGCTAGAAGGAGTGAGAATTCTACTTGCTTATGTTGCTTTCAAAGGATTCAAAGTATACCAAATGGATGTAAAATTTGCATTTCTGAATGGGATACTAGAAGAGGAGATATACATTGAACAACCTGAAGGGTTTGTTGATCTTGACAAGAGAAACATGGTTTGTAGACTACACAAAGCCTTGTATGTATTGAAACATGCACCGAGAGCATGGTATGAAAGACTTCACTCTTATCTCATTAGTATTGGATTCATTAGAAAAAGTGATAACAATAATCTATATTTGAAAGGAGATACTAATGATAAGATTTGATTGCTAAGATATTTGTTGATGATATTATATTTGGAGGTAATGATATGCTATGCAAATCATTTGGTGATGAAATGAGCAAAGAGTTTGAGATTTCAATGTTTGGAGAGATCAAATTTTTTCTTGGTCTACATATTCTACAACAGGATGCAGGAATCTACATCACACAATCCAAATACATCAAAGAAGTTCTAAAGATATTCAAAATGGAGGACTCCAAACTAGTTGGAACACCGATAGCAACCAGATGCAAATTGACAAAGGAAGACAAGGCAACCGAGGTAAATCAAACCTTATACAGATCTATGATTGGCAAACTAATGTATGTTGTACATACTAGACCAGTTATAGCACATGTAGCTGGAATAGTTGCAATATTCTCTGTTAATCCCAAGGAATCACACATGACTGCTGTCAAAAGAATTCCAAGATATCTGAAGAATACCGAGGATTATGGTTTGTGGTATAATAAAGAAGGGAAATTTGAGCTACAAGTTTATACCGGTGCTGATGGGTTGGGAACATAGATGATAGAAAGAGCACAACAGGAGGAGCATTCTTTATGGGTGACAAACTTGTCACATGGATAAGTAAAAAGAAAGGATGCATATCTCAATCAACTGTAGAAGCAGAATATGTGGCTGCTGTTGCAAATTGCTCTAACATTTCATGGATCAAGCAATTGCTAAAAGGTATGAATATGGAAATCCCTGATCAGTTGATTATATATTATGATAATACAAGTGTTATTAATATTTCAAAGAACCTTGTAATGCATGCTAAAACAAAGCACATAGCTATCAAGTATCATTACTTGAGGGAACAAGTACAAGAGAAAGAGGTGATACTAGAATATGTGCAATCCAAAGAACAATTAACAGACATATTTACAAATTCATTACCAAAAGATACATTTGAATACCTGAGGAATATACTAGGGGTCCAACCCTTGTCTACTGGTCACTAAGCTAACTTAGAAGGTTGCATCAGCCTACACATTATTAGAAGATCAATCATGTTGATGCAAGCTGAGATAATGGGTTGCAATGACATATCAGTACAAGAAGGTACTTATCAAAACCGAGCACCAGAGATATTATTGGCTACTATAGAGCTGTATTATTGATGGACAAGAGAGATGGAGAGGGATATATTTTTATTTGGCATTACTGTCAAAGGGAGAGAGATATCTGATAATGAAATATCATATCAGGGAGAGAAATTAAAAGAAATATCCATCAAAGAGAAGAAATTGACAAAGGGAAAGAAAAGAACATCCAAAGGGAGAGAAAGCTTACAAGGAGAGAGATATCCAATGAAGTAACCATCCATCAAAGGGAGAGTATTGGAAAAAAAATCTACAAGAAGGGGAGAGACAGAGACATGATCAGAAGTTGCTACATCTATCCATTGAAGGGAATGAAGAAAGGGAGAGCACTCTGCAAGAATCAAACCTAAGCTAGAAGAGCTTACCAAGAGTCAGATATTTGTATTGGTTATAGAATAATAAGTTTGGTATGATATGGAATATTTCATATTATGTTGATAGTATGTTCCCATCAATGCCAAAGGAAGAGATTGATGAACTATAACTGATTGAATGTTTGAAGATGATAATTTGATGATCACTGAGTTGCAAAAAGTAAATGTTGATGATCACCGAGCTGTAAAAAGTAAATGCAAGACATTAAATCAGTTAATGTATTGTATTCTCATTGATGTCAACTTAATATGTTATGATTGGTCATATAAATATTGTCATAGACTTCAGGAAATCAAAGAGATAAAGTTTATGTTATCGGTAAACATAAAAAGCCAGTGTACACCGAGTGATAGTAAACACCAACAGATAGTACACACCGACAGACAGATAACACCGATGAGCAGTTCACAGTGTATACTGAGCACAACAAAAACAAGAAAAAATGAAGGTGATGTCCAATGACAAATGGATTCAATGATCAAGTTGACTGAAGATCAATCACCAAAATCAACTAGAGTTAGGAAACAACAAAACACTTAGCTGGCAGGAGTTATATTTAGAGTTAACTAATTGATTGCTTTATTTTCATTGATCAGTTGAAATAAGGATAAGAAGGAGATTTAAAGCACAAAAAATAAGGAGAGATTTGTGGAATAAATCTAAAGCAAATCTTTAAAGATTAAAGTAATGCAAGGCGAGATTCGCGGATCAAGAAAGCTATCTACGTCAAGAACAAGAAAGACAAGGAGAATGAAATGGTGAAATCATGTCTATATAAAGAGACAAGTAATTTATTATCAAAGGAGAGGAATGGTGAATATAATTTTGGTGAAGATAGAATTCTTCATGCAGATCTGATCATACAAGCCGAAGGACAGAGCCAAGAATTCTGTAGACACTGAGCAACAAAGAAGCAACAACATTCACCAAGTAAAAAGAAGTAAAGAGGGGAGAAAAGAAATTGAAGAGCATATTGATCAAAGAGGTATAATGGAATTAAAATAGATCTGAAAATCTACAAGTTAAGTTATGTTATTGAACAGATCATTTAGTGTTTCAGTTTAACCATTGATTCAGAAAATCTCTTAACTGAGTGGGATTTAACAGTCCTTAATGTATTGAGATACTCAAGAGTACCAAAAGGTTTTTCTTGTTGACAACATAGTGAATGCCTAAGGTAAAAAGACTAACCAATGGTTTTAAATCCTCTAACAAGGTTGCACTTAACAGTGTGTTTGTAACCTTTGACAGGGTTGGCTCTTCAACGAGTTCACTTCAGAAGAGTGAAAATTTTGGGTTACCGGTCCCAAGTGGTTTTTCCCTTAACATGGTTTCCATGTTAAAAATACATGTGTCAAATGTGTACATGGTTCATTGCTTTGATGTTTTTCTTTACACATTACTAAAACAGGATTGATCGGTAAACATTAAGTTTATTTACTACATTTCGGTAAAGCTTAGAAAAATGATAAACAGTACATTCACTGAGTAGTATATATATGTTAGATTTACACAAGGCATACATCTTGTAGGACTGAAGATAACTGAAGGTATTATATTTGTGATATAAATTTTTGGTTGGATTATTGGATTAATTTTTGAGGTCATTGATTCACCCCCCCTCTCAGTTATTCTAACACTATACTCTTTTAAAAAAACTCTGAACTTAAACAAGACTTTTATCTAGAACATATTCTTAATCCCTCTCAAAATAGAATGTAACTACCATCTTTAAACATTGGAAGTAATTCAAAAATGTTTCTATATATTTTTTGCTTTGGAAATAGAAATGTCAATAAAGGAAGTAGACACCCACTTCTAACTATCTTTGAGACCAAAGTTATAAATCAATCCTCAATGCCTTTGCTAGTGGCTTTTCCTTCACAATTTCTTCCCAACCAGGAGTTTTGTATGCCTTTCTTTTTCTAGGACCCCTTCATGTTTCTTCTTTTTTCTTGTGTCTATCTCTTTGAATTAATAATATCTTCTTATCAAACCATTTTATTTTATTTTCAAACTCAATTTCATTAGCTTCTCATCATTTCCTAAAATTTAGGTTCGCATTTCCAACAAACTTTGCATCATGTGATTCCAATTCATTTCCATGAGTTTTACAAATTCATTTCATTGATTACATTTTTTACTCTTTATATCATGGGTCTTAAACTAACTACTGTCACATTTCATTGTGTGGATAAATACATATCTTTGTTGGTTATGCATTGAGTTATATTTTCATATGATATTAGTAATATGTTAGCAGAACAAATTTTATACAATTATAATTGTCTTGCCTTTCCTTGGGTTCTAATATCCACGTAGATGGCACAATCTTACCTCCTTAATATATAATATAAATTTTGTCACGAAGGATTGCACCTGAAATGCTTAAGTATAATACTCAACAATCCCATGAAACATGGAATGATCTTTAGGCCTGTGGGTATGCCTATGGTGAAAATCAATCTCTAGAGAAGGTCATATTCCTCTCAATATCACCTAAAAACTATATTTTGAACAGAAAGAAGGATAGAATGATATGCTTGAATCAAAACCTAACTCTAAATGGTGATGCACCAAATAAGAACTGATATCTGCAACCTACCAAACTCACAAAATCTTCAACAAATAACCCTAAAACTCCCACAACTCAACTAAATAGATGATGCATAAGTATTTCCTATAAAGGATTGACCTAACGCTTGCATGGAGGAAAACCTAGCTATTTTTCTCAGCTACAAACTATCATAATCAACTATACAATTTTTTGGACCTGCATCAACCATGTATCTCCTTATAAAAAAATCCGATTGAATGAGATAAATTAAAGGACATAAATCACAAAAATTCATCAAATCACCAATCCAGACATGATGGAAAAATTATTGAGAACAAAATTTGTTTCTATTTTATTGAAAATCAAGAAGCCTGCTCTTACAAAACCTAGAAAAGTGAGTTACAAAATCCTCCTCTTCTTGCTTTGTGCAAGAAGCCAAGAAGGAAAGAACCCTGAAAAATAATACAATCTAATGCCTTTTATAAAAGGCCAAACCCTCAAAGAGGTGGAGATAAAAATAGAACCGAGCTTCAACTAAGCTTGAACTGAACTGGAACTGAAGTCTATCTTCTCTCTCTCCAAAATTTCAAGGAAATCCCGTTTGGTTAGATTTGAATGAAAAATATGTATAAATAGGGGTGGAGTTGAAGATATGTCCAAAATAAAGGCCCCAAAATCACTTACATGCATGCATGTATGATGTGGGATCCAAAATTGATGTAAACCGCCTCTAGACTGCACTTGGATACCACCCAAAATACACAAAAATTCTCTTTGACCATATTAACTCAAAAAGCACATCCATCAAATCCTACATCTATCCCACATGTGCATTTCATCTCCAATTTGACTCCCAAAATCATGTAAAAAGAATATCCCCTCCAAGCTCATGTGAAATCATAAATGAACTCAAGCTCCTCCATAATCATGCAAAATTAAAACCTTCAACCCTCCAAATTGCATGCAATTCTTGACCCTCTCCACTAATCTCCAATTACATCTCCACAATGCAAGCAGACTCAAAAGAAATAAATGTCTTCTATTTTTGTATTTTAAATTTAATATTTATTACATGTTTTATAATTCGACATGCAATAAGTATTAATCACAATTTGAAACATGTAAAAGATAGAATAAATTAATGTTATATTAATATTAATATTTATTAAGTAGTAGAATGAACATTACTTAATAAATATTAAATATTAAATTCTATTTATAACATTAATTTTATAAGCCATAACAAGCCTTTTATTAACCCTCGAGCATTATTTTCAAGAGATTTCAATAAAATTATAAGGCAAAAAGCCCTTTTACTTTTGGCGAGAGTATTAGGATATGAAACCCTAAAACAAAAATCACATTTTCATTTTACACTTTTTTCCTACCTTGTGTTCGCACTACCATGAGAAGAAATTAGGGTTTGAAGAGAGATGTTGAAGGTTGTCTTGCAAATCATGGCATTTTTACAAGTAAGCACCAATAGTGCCTCAAGCTCCATATAAATACTCATATTTTCTTCTCATTTTGAACTCATTGTTGATCATTTGAGCTCTTTATGTTCTACATTAAATCTTTGTACATTTTTCTTGAAAAAATCTTTTGTATCCATGAGACTATATGTCTCTGTAAGTTGTGGCTTCACTCTTTTGCACTCTAAAACTAAAAGATTTTCAATTAGGGTTTCTTTGAAATGGTTGAATATGAGAGTTTGATTTACCTGTTCAAAATATGATAAGGGTTTCAACCCTAATATCACCATGTCATAGCTCTTTATTTCTGGTCACGACCCTGTACATGGAATTTGTTGCTTACTTGAAAACTCTTCCACTCATTAATGGATCAGAGCATAACCATGGGCTCAATTTTGTGCAAATGTTGTAGCAGTAATTCATAAGAGTACTTGCATAATTTCTTAGTTACTTTAGTTTTTCCCAAACATTTCTATTCTGAAACCCCACAATGATTGTGGGTTCCTTGCAGATATCTTTTTGCTTCAAAACATTATCCTCGTTATGCTTGTGACTACTACATTAAATAACATTGGTATTTCCTGACATGAATACCATGTTTTACCTTGCATACTTTTTAGTGATTCAACTATTTGACGCCCCCTAATTCTGAGTTTGTTAATTCACTGCACATTTGTTTTTTTTGTATTTTGCTCTAGTAATGGAAACAATGACATTTTGCACTTCATGATATATATATATATATATATATATATATATAAGTTGTTTTTGACATTATACTCAAATGTGTCATCTTCTTTCATTTTATATCCTTGTTGCTGTACGCTCTGTTATAGCTAGCATGTTGGACTCTTTGTAACATTATCCTTGATAGCATTGACTTTGATTCTCTATTGACTATCTTATCATTGTGATGTACACTCCATGAATTATATTTTTGTCTTCTGGTTGTTATTTGTGTTGCTTGAAAGATTACAGTCATACATTGTTCCACTACTGTCATACATACCTTAGCTCACTATTATAAATTTCAACAACTTATGAACCTCCAAATTTGATGTAATACCTTTTTTGTTTCAACAGAGTATCATCCATTTGAGTACTACTATTATTATTGTTCAAATGAAAGTCATTGTCTTTATATTAATAAAATACATTCTTCTTTTCATAAAAATCATCTCCTTTGTCTTGTAAGACCTTGATAATATATGCTTAACATTGCTATCTAAACATCATGATATTACTGTTATGGAATTATATAACAATGCCCTTTAATGAGAAAAAAGGTTGTAAAAACCACATCCTCATTTGCATCAGGGGTCATAAGCTATTGGTGAAATGAAAAAAAATGCTTACCCTCTTTACTAAACAGTCCACCATAATCAACAAGAAAAATATCAATTGTTCATTTCCTATTTGTTATCACTGCATGAATGCTCCTATATATCAACAGGTGTGAACTTTGTTATAACAATAATGTGTGCTCTTTCATTGAAGTGACTTCCCGCTGCCTTATGTTGTAATTGGTCACAAGCCACTCGCATTATACCTTGTATATTGTAATAGTGTTCCTTGTTTGATATAACCATACGATGCATTTAAAAATGTAATATAATTGATTCATGGTGTTAATGTTACTTATGATCATTTTTGCACTGATCTATTTTCTTTTTGAACCACCATTATGATCCTTGAACAACATGCATTTATCTCTTTGATTATTCATATTACTTGATCACTGTGTTGACATTGTTCCTGATTTAGATGATACTCCATTCTCTTCACTATGATATGTGTCTAGCTGATAATTGTATCCATGTTATTCTGATGAGTTTCATTGCATAGTTGACTCTTTCCACATGCTTTTACTATAGTTTTTGTTTATAATCATGCTTGATTGTTAATAACAGATAAATATGGTGCTTTTTGTTATTACTGATAAGAAGTTTCCATGGCTTCTCCTTGATATTGTAGCATGATTTAGTCTTCATACCTTTGATGTTTGGTGTATAAATTTGTTCTTAGATCTAGTTATTCTTCCCTTCATCATTTTAATGATCACTCCTTTGAATGTATAGCTTTATATTTTTCATGTTACTGCATGTCCTTATCAAACCATTGTCAAAAAGTCACTATTTGAAGACATACACATACCATTGTTCTTCCTTAGGAGATCATTGTCATGTTTCTTCCATTTTTTGATGTCTTGATTTTTCCTCAACCTTATTAACATGATTTAGTCCAATCACATTTTGCATTATCTTTTGTGCTATCATAGAAGTGTCTTTCATTGTTAGAGATCATTGTTACCGGGATAAATGCAAATCATCTGGCATGCTAGTCCATATGATTAAAATGTTTCCCTTTTGAATAGATGCTAATGTTACATTGCATTTTAAGTCACCTCTTTTTCTCCTATGAAAGTATATTCACTTTTACTGCTCCTTGTTACCATTCTAATTATAACATCACATTGTAATCCCATAGTTGCATATCTATCATTTAATCAACATGTTGCGCTCAACCCTTGTGGGATCCCACTTCATCCCACATGTTGTTAAATGATGAATATGTACCTATTCCTGCACATGTAACAAACTCATTAGATAAAAATATTGAAGTTCTGATTTGTTTCTTTGATTTCTTTCCTTGTTGATTCGTAGCTAATTAGATGCATTATGAGAGTAGAATGTGTATGCATTGATGATGTATGAGTAAATATATATGATCCTATGCTCTAACACAACCTCTTCTCTCTCCTTACAGGTTCTCTAGATTCTTCGGTAAATGGAGTTGAGAATGAACCTGTGGGAACTTCATTCAACCGAGATTCATTATTCCAGGCAATGACGAGTCCCATCTCTTTTTTATACTTCATTCCTTTATACATATTTTACTCTATTAATGTATCTCTCTATATTAATGTATCTCTCTAGTTACTCCCACAACTTGTGTGGGATTTGTACCTTATTGTTCATGATAAAAGAACAACTTTAATGCAAACATTGTATAGTTTTCTATTGTAATATATTTGCATAAACATGAAATTATGTTCTTTATCAGTTTTTTTACTTCTAGTAATGAACACTTAGTAAAAATGTATACCTTTCACCTTAGTTGCATACGTTATCTCAGCTCTACTAGTTTGAGCTAGAAGCAAAAAATAGGTAATAGTAAATATTAATAATAAGGTCACTTAATATAATGTCTCTTGATAATTAATAGAATAACAATCCAAAATAAGGACTATTAATAATATATCACGATTACTATAAATATTATATTAATAAGAATTATGTAATATTATCGATTAGCGTAATACGTTTATTAATATAAAAATAAGGGAACATTAATTTGTTAAAATAATTAATTCAAATTTATTAATAATTCCATTCTTTTAATGAACTTGGTCAATTATTGGTTTAGGTCCAAGATGCATGATCCAAAACAAAAGAAATCCTATCAATTCAACTAGTTGTCAAAGTTAGACCAAATTAGGAACCTAGTTCAAACCTTCACTTTATAGGCTTAATATCAACCTTGACCTAGACAATACTTACCAGTTTAGAGACTTAGATAGCTCAAATCTCATGACAATGCTTGCATCTCATACCATGTGATAATTTCCCTCCCTCCTCAGAGGATGATCATCTCCGACAACCAATCAATCAAAGAAATATAGTTAATCTGAAATCATATTGATCAAAATAGATGTGCAATATATCAAATTACAACACAAGATTATGAACATGACACATTATCAATTCACTTATACAATCTGAACCATTGTTCCATTGAAATACATGAAATATAAACATCCATGGTAACAAACCAAAACATAATAAAGTTTCAGTAAACAAGAGGGATGTGACATATCATTTCCCTTGTAAATCATCATCCTCGATGATTGGAGTTTCATAATATTTACATCAATAAAATTAGCGTCTATCCAATGTCTACAAATAATTCAATTGTTGAAATCATTAAACAAATAAATAACTCTTGGTGGATTTCATCGTAATCCTCCCGAGTTGCACTATCCTCGGTATATTGGTCCCATTGGACCTTGCATTGCTTGATTTCCCATTCTCTAAGTGAATCTTATATACCTCAAGCACTCTGATGGGCTCGATAATGACCACCTTTGGGTCTTGTACCTACAAGAAATTCCAATCTATCATGTGTGCAAAGTATGATACATTCTTTTTGTTGATTAACTGATATTTATCTGATGGAGATGATGAAGACCGAGTGATATCGAGTATAATGATTGTAAAAAGGGTTAGATCAGTCATTGTTTTGTCATTAATGTCAAGCAATTGATTAATTGATTTTTATTGTGCTACAATATCTTAAGAGGAGAAGTTAAATGGGTGACAAATACAAATCAGACAATGATGAAGTAATGATGTTATAGTGTTTTCTACTATATATTTAATGTTATCAAATCTGTACATTTGATTGATCAAGTCGAGAACTGCAATGAATTAAGTTATGACTGAAAGGGATACTTTACCGAGCTAGACTGAGTCAGTCGGTAGAATGTTATGTGAGTTGATAATAATTACCGAGCACTGAGAAGGAGTTAGACACCAAGCAATGATGAAGTCAGTTACCAAGTTGCAAAGCAAGTTTTACCGAGTACAATATACAAATATTAAATGATGATTTGATGTGAAGCAATGATGAGATGGATGACGAAATGAATTAAATGAAGTTTGTTACAAGATCTACGAATGGGAAAATTCAATGTGAAGATCTAAGGCAAAGATCAAGTAGTTAAACATAAAAGTAAAAGTTCTAAGAAAAGTTACAAGTTCCAAGGTAAAAGTGACATGGTTTACTGAGTTGAGAAATATGAAGAAGATGATCGAACGATTGAGCATACAGGAAGGAAAATCAAATTAAGGAGATTAAGAGGCAAAAGTATGTCTATATAATGAATGATAATTACAAAGAGTGTAAGGCTACTACCGAATTGAGAAAAGAAAGAAAGAAGTTGAAGAACGACATTTACCGAGCAGAACAGAGAAAGACAAATTAAAAAATCTACAGTCTGAGAAAGAGATCAATGGAGTATGTGATGCCAATATTCAATTGAGAATAAAGGATATGATCCAAGCATAGTGAGTTGCTAATTTTTATAGATCAAAGTTTAATGTTGCTTAATAATATTTGTAATAGAGAAATCTCTTAACCAAGTGGATTTAATTGTCCTATATGTAAAACCTAGACTTAGGTGACATTCCAAAAGAGTTTTTGAAGACCTCTAACAAGGCCACTTCTAACAGGGTGAAGATCTTAATAGATCTGAGGTAAATCCTCTAACATGGTCACATTTAGCAAATGTGTTTGTAATCTTTAACATGATAAGTTCTTAACCGAACGTACTTCAGAAGGGTACATTTTTTTTTATTATGGGTTATAATTTCCACATAGGTTTTTCCCAAATTGGGATTCCCCGTTAAATCTTGTGTCTATGAGTTAAATCTGGTGTCAACTGAGTTATATCATGTGTGAATAAGTTAATTTGATGTTGCTAAGTTTGAATGATTGATTGTTTCTTATGTTATTTGGTGAATTGGTTATTTACTGTATTCAGTACTTACCGAGTGAATCGGTGAGTTCAATATTAAGAGTTTAAGTTTGATTTGTCTGATTCACCCCCCCTCTCAGTGGGACCAACAATTGGTATTGGAGCTTTTTTACTCTGAATTGATAAGTTTAAAGTACTTGAGTTAAGATCTAAAGATGTATAAGAGGGAAGCACCAAAGCTGAATATGGATAATTTCTCTACATGGAAAAGTAGAATGAGGTTGCATGTGTCTGGAGTAGGAGAATACACACTTTACTATCTTGAGAATGAGTATGTAGCATCGAATACTGCACCTTTGACTATCAATGAGCAAAGACAGAAACATGAACACACACAAGTCATAATTGAGATTGCATCTATAGTTATTGACTAGGAATATGATGAGCTTGATGGTTGTACTACTATAAAACAAATGTGGGATGATATTTTTTTTAACCTATGGTGGAGATCAACATGTTCAGAAGGCTAAAGCAGAAAGTTTGAGAGGAAAATTTGACTCTAGGAGGATGAAGGAAGGAGAGAACATATTACAATATAGTACAAGACTTAAGGAGACTATTAATTCTACCAGAGGAGCTAGTGGTATCAAACAAAGGATCGTATTACAAGCAAAATGTTGAGAACTCTTCTACCAAGTTATGTTATTCGTGTATCTGCTATACAAGAGCTGAGACCTATACCCCAGATGAATGTCTCACTGGATGCCACTATTGCTAAGATAACTGCATTTGAACTTAATGATTTTGAAAATAGTGTGCCTTCTATTTCTAAGGTTGAATTTGCATTTAAGTCTACTTTAAAGATTGGAAAGGCTAGGGAAGATGCTGCTAGAGATGGTTATTTGAGTAGTGCTAGTGAGAAATTCTATAGTTTCACTAAAGAAATTGAAGAGCTATTTACTAAATGTGATGAAAGTGAAAGAGAATTTGAAGGTTTGTTGGCTAGAAGGCTAAAAAGAGGCAAAGGAAAATACTGAGGTTGTAATACTCCAAAATTGGCATCTTGCAACCCTAACCAATTTTGTCGCATTTATCAACTTTTTGAATCATCAAAGTCCTATAGTACTGGGCAATTCTGAGTTTCGACTAACTCTACTTGACTTAAGTATCAAATGTAGAAAACCCTAAATCTGCATTAATCACATACTATGTTTAATTCCTAAATATCAATTACAAATGGCTAAATAATGTTAGAATAACTGAGAGGGGGGGGGGGGTGAATCAGTGGCCTCAAACATATTCTAATAAATCAACCCAAAAACTTAGTACCACAATATTAAGCCTCTAGTTATCTTTAGTCCTAGAAGATGTATGCCTTCAAACAATATTAATAAATAACTACTACTCGGAGCTCACTATTAAACCTTATTCTTAGTGTTTACCGATTAGCAGTCTTTCATTTACTGAAATACAGTAAATTGCTTAATGTATACTGATCAATCTAGTTTAGTTATGTGTAATGCAAAACACTAAAGTAATGACTCATAAACACATTTGACACATGGATTTTTAAAGTGGAAACTTTGTTAAGGGAAAAACAACTTGGAACCGATAACCCAAAATTTTCACTCTTCTGAAGTGAGCTCGGTGAAGAGCCAACCCTGTTAAAGGTTGCAAACACATTGTTAGGTGCAACCTTGTTAGAGGATTTAAATAGAATAGTTTTTCACTTGATATCAGGCATCTCTATGCTACCTTCTATGAATAAACCCTGGTTTGTCAAATGGTATCTGACATCTCATGCTATCTTCATGATCAAACTTTTTGATACTCCTTGGGATGTATCTCAATATAGAAATAATTTTTAAATCCTGCTCGGTTAAGAGACTTTCTGAATCAATGGTTAAAATGAAATAGTAAATGATATGTTCACATATACAACTTAGACTTGCAGATTTTTCAGATCTATTGTAAGCTCATTATACCTTTCTGATCAATGTATCTTTTCAATACCTTTGCTCCACTTCTTTCTGCTCAGTGATGTTGTGCTTCTATGTTGCTCGGTGTCCACAAAAATCTTTAGCTCTTTCCTCAGCTTGATTGATCAGGACTGTATGAAGTTGTTCTTCATCAGTTTCTCTCCAACATCCTTCTTTTCCATTCACTCCCGTAATTCATAATGAATTAGATTGTCTCTTTATAGATGTGATATCACCATTTCTCACTTCTTGATTTTCTTGTTCTTGGCGTGATCCGCAATCTTAGCCAATCTTGCTTTAAAGCTTTACTTTAGTTTTATCCCTTAGATTTTTCCTTGGCAACTGTATAAAACAAATTTAAACCTTTTACTTATCTCTGGCTTTAACTTGTCGATGAAAACAATGTTAACAACCAGTTAAGTCTATCTTTAGCTCTACCAACTAAGTATTTTGTCATTTCTGAACTTCAGTTAATTTGGGTGTTTTAACTCTTTGATAGCTTCAGTCAGCACTTCAGTTCTCCTCGGGAATCTCCATTGGGGTTGTCTGTCTGTCGGATTTGTCTGTCTATTGGGCATCACTGTGAAGTTCTACTCATCGGTTATGCTTGTAATTATGCTCATCGATAATGCTTGTCGGTTTTCTTGCTCGGGCATCACTATGAATTTTACTTTCAGTTTTCTCTGTCTGTCGGGTTCCACTAGTCGTCGATGTTTGTAGTCACCTAGTGAATGCTGATCTTTTATGCATTACTGGAAGCATAATATTTATCTCTCTGATTCGCTAAAGTCTTTGACACTTTGAATATAACCGATCAGATTATATCAAGTTGACATCAATGACAATACAATCCATTAATTGATTTAATGTCTTGTATTATCTTTCTACATTTTGGTGATCAACTTAACATCTTCAAACATTCAATCAGTTATATGTCATCAATCTCTCCCTTTGGCATTGATGGCAACACACTACATTATCACACTATATTATTACTAATACAATATGAAATATATCAAGTGTATTTCACCCATCTCTCCCAAATTTTTTATACTATAACCAATACAAATGTCTGGAACTTGGTAAGCTCATGTAGCTTAGATTTGTTTCTTGCAGAGTGAGTTCTTCAATCTTCAATCCGTTTAGTGGATAGATGTATCAACTTCTGTCTTTGTTTCTGATATGTGTTCTACCTTGACTGTTCCTCTCCTTGATAATCTATTTTTCCTTTGACAACAATCTCTCCCTTAGTATGTATTATCTTCCTCTTGTTACTTGTCTCCCTTAGATGTATATTGCATATGTAATCAATCTCTCTCTTTGGATATTGATTAACTCTCCCTTTGAATTCTTAGGAACTTCTCTTCATGGATAATGATATAATCTTTTCTGATAATGAGATAATCTCTCCCTTATGATTCCTGAAGATAATCTCTCCCTTGTAATTCCTGATAATAAGATAATCTCTTCCTTTGAAAATAATGCCAAACAATTCTTCCATGTCATCTTCCATCCCTTTTTATAATATATTCCTTTAAATTTTCCTATCCATCAGCAATACAGTGACTCTGGTATTCGGTGTAGATTTGTACCTTGCTATGTACAAATGTATCTTTGTTGTCCATCTTTGTGCTTGCATCAACATGAATGATCTTCTGATTAAGTATAGGTTGATGCAACCTCCTAGTTAGCTTACTGGCCGATAGACAAGGGTTGGACCCCTAGTCTCTATCTCAGGTACTCAAATGTATGTTTCGGTAATAGCTTGGTGAATATATCAGCTAACTATTCCTTTGATTGAACATATTCTAGTATCGCTTCTTTTGCTTGCACTTGTTCTCTTAAATAGTGATACTTGATAGCAATATGCTTAGTCTTAGCATGCATGACTGGATTCTTTAATATGTTTATTGCACTAGTATTATCACAATAGATAATTACTGGTTCAAGAATCTATATATTCATACCTTCCAGCAACTGTTTGATCCATGCAATATTAGAGCAATTTGCAGCAGCAACAACTACATATTCTACTTTAGCAGTAGACTGTGAGATGCATCCTTTGCTAATCCATGTGACAAGTCTGTCTCCCATGAAGAATGCTCCTCCAGTTGTGCTCTTTTGGTCATCAATGTTTCCAACCCAATCAACATCTGTATAGAATTGTAGCTCAAATTCCTTCTCTTTTATACCATAAGCCATAGTCCTCGGTGTTCTTTAGATATCTCAAAATTCTCTTGAGAGTAGTCATATGTGATTCTTTGGGATTAGCAGAGAATATTACAACTATTCCAACTGCATGTGTTATATCTGGTCTAGTATGAACAACATATATTAGTTTTCCAATCATTGATCTATAAAAGGTCTAATTTACCTCATTTGATTTGTCTTCTTTTGTTAGCTTACATCTGGTTTCCATAGGTGTTCCAACTAGCTTATAATCTTCCATCTTGAATATCTTCATAATTTCCTTGATGTATTTGGACTGAGTGATATATATGTCTGCATCTTGTTGAAGAATCTGTAGACTGTTATACACTAAATTTGCAGCCTAGGTCAAGCTCTCGTAGTCTTGATAATCTAGTATAACATGGGAATCATTTCCAGGTGTGGGACCTTTGCTAACTAAAATGAGACCTCCAGGTTCTAGGCTAGTTCCTCTTGATATGTCACCCTAATTTGCTTCTTGAACATAAAAGTAAATTCTTAAGGGAAAAAGGATAGAAGGAATGCATGAAAGGGAAATAACTGAAAGCAAATTATCCTACTAGGTGATACACCAAAGGTAACTTGAATCATAACACGTTAACTAATCTCAACATGAAACCTTGGATCTAATAGAACACAACCTTCTAGATAGGCTTGCATAAGTATTTCATAGAGAGGTCTGAGATAAACAGAGGCTATTCAGGGAAAGAAGTAATTTCACAAACACTAGCATATTCACTATAAGTAGACACAAACTATGACCTACAAATAAACATCCACTTTTGCAATCAGGCACAAGAATGAGACAAAATTATAGGGGACTGAAGAATATCCTCAAACTCATCTAAATCAGATCATCCATAGTAGTACACACTATTGCAAAAATAAAGAGGGCTCAGGAACTCCATTATTTCTCTGAAAAATCATTCAATATATTCTAATTAAGTAAGAGAAATTCAGACAAGAAAGCCCAGGGACAGAGAAAATGTCATAAAAAGCCTTTGCACTATTTGAATATCAATGAAAGATTATAGACTGTAAAAGTCAAAGGGCGGGAAAAATGCCACAGATAACTTCTAAGCAAGGAAAACTCTGAGCTCTAAAAGCTCTCAAAACTGATATATATACTCCCTAGCATGCAGGCTTGGAGTCCAAAATGATTAGGGTTACATTACAATATGTTTACTTTGAACAACATAAACCCTAACTGTCCCATTTGTCAGAAGAAACTCTGAGATTATCTATAAAAGATTAGATACATCTTTGAAAAGCAACTTTGTTATAATGAAAATCTCTTAGAAAGGCGGGTGAATCTGATATGAAAGAACACCAGTCAAAATACATGTAATGAGATCTGATTAGGAAGCCCTATTTGGGTCAATTTGGCCTTTACTTATCATAGAGAATATTGGCAAAAATCAGATTGCCCCTTCGTAAAAAGCTGACTTAATCCTTACTCCTCCTGAAAGGTCACCTTTTATCCATCTAACTTCTGCCAGTCAATTGCTATTACTGTTCAAATCTGATCTGCAAGGATATTTTGAATTTAAAATATAAAAACGGTCATTTTGGCGCTATCCTTTTCTTTTATCAGACGACCGAGGTTGAGACCTTATTTCCTTTTAAATGAGAACTCTCATATCATCTTTTCTTTGTCTTTGACCTGCTTAGCTTTCTTTGTGTCCCTACCCTTAACCACCGGCCGACCATAATTATCTTTGCCTTTTAAGTCACCAGGTCTCCTGAGTTTTCATTAACCACAGTTTAGATCTAGTGACCCTGCGACTGTCGTAGATCTTGGCTTTGATTGAATGGCGGTTGCTAGATCTCCTTATCACTATTGAATATACCCTTTCTCTTTGAGACCTAGCGACTAAGGAAATCTCCTTATCACATGAACATTTGGCATATTCACACTTTGACTGGTGATCCCCCGACTGACCATGAAGGCTTGGGTCCATGCTGCCACTTGTCAACCTTGCACTAGCTTCTATTTGCTTGATCAACTCTAACAATGCGCCAACTATATTGCCACATCAGACATCCTTTACTTTTGAATCAAGAGACTACACGACTATCCCTTCAGTCACATAATCGGGAGATATGTTTGACCTTTTGACTGAGATCAGATGATCACCCAACCATCGTTGATCCCTTCATTCTTTCATCCAACGACCCTCCCTTAATCTCATGATATTGGGGGTAAACCCTAATTTATATCAAGAGTTGGCAACCAAAGGGGAAACACTAACCTATCATAGACTGAAGTTTGGCCATGGTTTAGGAAGCATAAAGGGTCGCGTGATCTCATGAAGATTTTCCAACTCAAGGTTTAAACAAGCGATAACCTGACTGAGGTATTAGTCGCTTAATCGTGTGAAGTAAAAGAGTAAACACGGAACATGAAGCGATACCGTGACTGACCAATGGGATAAAAGGCACATGGGAAACTCAGCATTTTAAGTGACCGAAAAAGGTAATGACAAAACATAAGATAGCTAGGGTTTTATTACAACGGTCACTTTTTTCAAATTATAACATTCATCCCTTCCAAATTTTAAGGGTTTCTCATAGCAGAGACATAAAGGACGCAGAGAAATGAGGAAAGGTCATAAAGACATGAAATTTTCTCCACACTTTTACAGGGGTCATGGAAGATACATAGGGCCAAACAAGAAACCCTAAAACTTAATCAAATCTAGACATTCCAGACATAATCGCATGGAAGAAGCAAACAATAAGACTGAAAAAAGATATCCAATACACAACAAGGACCAAAAAAATTACCAAATCTTTGGCACAGGCTGGGCTCTATCCTTGTGGGAGCCTCATTTAACCCCACCTGTCCAAATTTGAATAGTCATGAAAAATTGGATAACATTTTGGCAATTTCTATTGGATGTTTGCCTGCTGAACATAGAAACTAGTGGCCTCTGAAACATTCCATTGGGCATGGAGTCATTTTTGTGAACAAAACCTTCTTCTGACAAAGAAATAGATCTGAAGCAAAACTTATGTGCATGGACACTTCTTGAAAATCTAGGAAGTTAGACTAGAAAGCTTTGAAAGAAAGAAGGACATCTAATCTACTCTAAGCTAACTAGTGAAACAAACTTGGTTAAACAAATCCATTCACTGGATTGTTAAAGTAGCTACCTTTTCTGATTAAAAAACTTTGCAGTACATGCATAAGGATAATTATAAGTATATGAGGCATGTATATATTTGTCAAAGCTACCTCTACAAAAATGAGATCAGATTCACTTACCTCAATCTGATCATGTGAAGGTACCTCAGCAAACTTCATTTTGGCTAGGTATCTGATAGGGCAGCCCCTTGAGATTTTGAAGGTAGAAACCTTCTTGCTAGTATCTCCCTTTTCTTCATGGTTTTCCTCTTTTACTATGGAAATCCATGTCATCTCCTCCTTAATGGTAAAAAAATTGTCATCTTCTTCCTTCAAACCGGCCA
The DNA here is from genome assembly GCA_018584345.1 of Thuja plicata. Lineage (NCBI taxonomy): Eukaryota > Viridiplantae > Streptophyta > Pinopsida > Cupressales > Cupressaceae > Thuja > Thuja plicata. Next base: position 1,434,742 of record MU224894.1, read on the forward strand.
AAATCTCATCAAAGCTGTCAAGATCCTGAAGATCTGAAATTGGCTCCAAATTTTGCTTAGGTGGCAGATTCCTTGAAAGAGAGTAATCCAAAAATGGATCTTCTATAGCAAGCACACAACTCTGAACTCCCACTCCAAGGAATAGGGGTTCATCATTCAGCCCTTCACAAAAAATCTCTATGATCTCTGAAAAATCATACTCTTCAAAGCCTTTGTCAATGTTCTCCTCTTACTGCTGCAAATTTGCAGGGGTAGTTCTGAAAATAACTTCATCATCCTACTCAATGAAATTAGGAAGCTCATCCACCAAGGTCATATCATCTTCTTTGATATCCACCATCCGCTGATGTTGCACCTTTTGCCCTGATTGATTTTTAGTCATAAAAAATGACATAGTCTCTACTTCCTCACCAACAAAGACGGGCAGCTCCTCAAATAGGTTCACCAAGATATCAGCATGAATATCCATCTCCACTTTCTTAGTTTTCTTTCCAAGTTCATCACTGTCCTCATTGAGCTTTGAAGTCTCTGACCTCATCTCTTTCGCATCATCATAGAGAAGCTCATCTACCACAAGCTCCTGCCCTGATACTAAGCTAGTACCCTTGCAAAGGCTTGGCATTTGACAACCAGGAGGCAGAGATGGCCATTTCCATAGAATTTCATCACCCTAAGAGATAATAGAGGTCTCTTGGGATGAATCATTTCCCTGAAAAAACTGCCCCTGCAGATTAGTGGACTGATTTGCAATCATAGGTTCTTGGATAGAAGCCTTTGCCTTGAAGCTTGGAATATGCAGTTGAAGAGGCTTAAGGAAAGACATAGAAGACATATCTACCTTGAGACTTGGTAAGTCAATTCCTACACCACCTTGGTGCTGCTCCTTTGCGCCCACCCTTGTTGCAACCACCTCTCTGGGTTGTTGATGCTTTAGAGGCGGCTGCAAGTGCTCTATTGGCTTCTGTGCTTCAAGAAAATCCTTGAAGCTTGGAAATGAATGCCTTGCAGGTTCCTCATGTGTGGGATTTTGAAGCAAATGAACCCTCCAACTTGGAATCTTAGGCCTAAGGGCTTCCCTTTCAGCAATTTGAGCTTTCAACTTTGCTGACATAATTTTAGCTTGGCGATTGAGCTCCTCTTCAAATTGCTTCCCTTGAAGCATCCCAATCTCAGGGATATATGCTTGCGAGGTCATTGCTTCATGGTAGGGGGTTGACCCTTGAAAATAGCCTCGATTTTCCATATCTTGCTGCTCATAGGCCTGAGTTTCCATATCTTGCTGCGAATTCTTTATCTTAGATGTTTGCTTGATCATTTCAAGCATTTTAGCCTTTATCTTTTCTTGTTCTCTCATAAAATCTGAGGTCTGAGGCTGCTTCCAAATGGGCTGAGAAGGGGGGGTGGGAGGTTAGCGTGGTGAGCTAACTACCTATGCATTAGCATCTCTTGTTGTGCCTTTAGTTCCCATGGGTATTCTCTTAGGAGGGCTTGCTCATAATCTCTCACAAGAGCATAATCATTTGGGGCATGTTGGATACATTGGTGGCCTTGTACAGTATCGAAGCTTGGGGTAAAAGTAGGCCTTGGAGGGCTTTGGTATGGCTGATGACTAGCCCACTGAATACTATTATCATAATAAGAAGGAGAGTAACCTAACTGTCCATAGAAACTTGACATGTCTACTCATATAGTTAGCTAGAATTTTAAAATATGTAAAAACTTGGAACATACCAGCACTTTGATCTTTGAAACTAGTAGACCTTTGGAGTCACTAGATATGGAGAAGAATGACCTCTTTTAGGCCTGAATCATGTCATTAGCATATCAGTGATAGCATGACTTGCAAGATAAAATTCTTTAAGAAGTCCCACCGGGTGTGTCAGAATTGTTATCTAGTAGACAAGGTGGGGTATGCTGAAAATGACCACTTCCTGGTCTGTATTTGATCCTAAAAACCAGCATGCTCTTAGAGAGATGAACTTATTGCTTTTATCTCCTCTCCCACTGGGCATGCCAGAATTGTTATACACTAAATTTTCACCCTAGGTCAAGCTTTTGTAGTCTTGATAATCTAGTATAACACGGGAATCATTTCCAGGTGTGGGACCTTTTCTAACTAAAATGAGACCTCCAGGTTCTAGGCTGGTTCCTCTTGATATGTCACCCTAATTTGCTTCTTGAACATAAAAGTAAATTCTTGAGGGAAAAAGGATAGAAGGAATGAATGAAAGGGAAATAACTGAAAGCAAATTATCCTACTAGGTGATACACCAAAGGTAACTTGAATCATAACACATTAACTAATCTCAGCATGAAACTTTGGATCTAATAGAACACAACCTTCTAGATAGGCTTGCATAAGTATTTCATAGAGAGGTCTAAGATAAAAAGAGGCTATTCAGGGAAAGAAGTAATTTCACAAACAATAGCATATTCACTATAAGTAGACACAGACTATGACCTGCAAATAAACATCCACTTTTGCAATCAGGCACATGAATAAGACAAAATTATAGGGGATTGAAGAATATCCTCAAACTCATCTAAATCAGATCATCCATAGTAGTACACACTATCGCAAAAAGAAAGAGGGCTCAGTAACTCCAATATTTCTCTAAAAAATCATTCAATATATTCTAATTAAGTAAGAGAAATTTAGACAAGAAAGCCCAGGGATAGAGAAAATGTCACAAAAATCCTTTTCACTATCTAAATATCAATGAAAGATTACAGACTGTAAAAGTCAGAGGGAAGAAAAAATGCCACAGATAACTTCTAAGCAAGGAAAACTCTAAGCTCTAAAAGCTCCCAAAACTAATATATATATACTCCCTAGCACGCAGGCTTGGAGTCTAAAATTATTAGGGTTACATTACAATATGTTTACTTTGAACAACAAAAACCCTAACTATCCCATCTGTTAGAAGAAACTTTGAGATTATCTACAAAAGATCAGATACATCTTTGAAAAGCAACTTTGTTATAATGAAAAACTCTGAGAAAGGCTGGTGAATCTGATATGAAAGAAGACCAGTCAAAATACATGTAATGAGATCTGATTAGGAAGCCCTGTTTGGGTCAATTTGGCCTTTACTATTCGTAGACAATATTGCCAGAAATCAGATTGCCCCTTCAAAAAAAGCTGACTTAACCCTTACTCCTCCTGAAAGGTCACCTCTTATCCATCTAACTTCTGCCAGTTGGTCACAATTACTATTCAAATCTGAGCTGCAAGGATATTTTGAATTTAAAATATAAAAATGGTCATTATGGCGCCATCCTTTTCTTTTATCGGGCGACCGAGGTTGAGACCTTGTTTCCTTTTAAATGAGAACCATTGGATCATCTTTTCTTTATCTTTGACCTAATTAGCCCACGTTGTGTCCCTACCCTTAACCATCAGCCGACCGCAGTTATCTTTGCCTTTTAAGTTGCCAGGTCTCCTGAGTTTTCATTAACCGTAGCTTAGATCTAGTGACCCCGCGACTGTCGTAGATCTTGGCTTTGATCGAACGACGGTTGCTAGATCTCCCGATCACTATGGAATATACCCTTTGTCTTTGAAACCTAGCGACTAAGGAAATCTCCTTATCACATGAACATTTGGCATATTATCACCTTGACTGGCGATCCCCCGACTGACCATGAAGGCTTGGGTCCATGCTGCCACTTGTCAACCTTGTAGTGGCTTATATTTTCTTAATCAACTCTGACAATGCACCAACTTTATTACCACATCAGACATCCTTTACTTTTGAATCAAGAGACTACATGACTATCCCTTCATTCGCGTAATTGGGAGACATGTTTGACCTTTTGACTGAGATCAGGCGATCACCCGACCATCGTTGATCCCTTCATTCTTTCATTCGATGACCCTCCCTTAATCTCATGATATTCAGGGTAAACCCTAATTTATATCGAGACTTGGCGACCAAAGGGGAAACACTAACCTATCATAGACTAAAATTTGACCATGGTTTAGGAAGTATAAAGGGTCGCGGGATCTCATGAAGATTTTCCAACTCAAGGTTTAAACAAGCGATAACCTGACTAAAGTATTAGTCGCTTAATCACGTGAAGTAAGAGTAAACACAGAACATGAAGCGATAGCGTGACTGACCAATGGGATGAAAGGCACATGGTAAACTTAGCATTTTAAGTGACTGAAAAAGGTAATGACAAAACATAAGATAGCTAGGGTTTTATTACAACGGTCACTTTTTTCAAATTATAACAGTCATCCCTTCCAAATTTTAAGGGTTTCTTAGAGCAGAGACATAAAGGACGTAGAGAAATGAGGAAAGGTCATAAAGACATGAAATTTTCTCCACACTTTCATAGGGGTCATGGCAGATACATAGGGCCAAATAGGAAACCCTAAAACTTAATCAAATCTAGACATTCTGGACATAATTGCATGGAAAGAGGCAAATAGTAAGACTAAAAAAAGATATCCAATACACAACAAGGACCAAAAAAATTACCAAATCTTTGGCATAGGTTGGGCTCTACCCTTGTGGGAGCCTCATTTAACCCCACCTGTCCAAATTTGAATAGTCATGAAAAATTGGAGAACATAGACCAAGAAAGAATTTGATCTCCCCAAACATAGACATTTCAAATTCTTTTCTCATTTCATTAGCAAAGGATTTACATAAGATTTCATTTCCCCCAAAAATGATATCATCAACAAATATTTCAATAATAAGAATATTACCATCGGTATCTTATTTTAAGTACAGATTGCTATTTTCACTTGTTCTTACAAATTCAATGCTAATGAGATAGGAGTGAAGTCTTACATACTAGGCTCTAGGTGCTTTTTTCAATCCATACAAGGCTTTATATAGTCTACATACCATGTTTCTCTTGTCTGGATCAACAAACCCTTATGTTTTTTCAATCTATACCTCTTCTTCCAGTATTCCATTTAGGAATGCATATTTGACATCCATCTGGTATACCTTGAATCCTTTGAATGTCGCATAAGCAAGTAATATTCTTGCTCCTTCTAGTCTAGAAATGGGTGCAAAGGTTTCTCCATAATCAATACCTTCTTCTTGTGCACACCCTTTTCATACTAATCTTGCTTTATTTCTTGTGACTTCTCCATTCTCATTCAGCTTGTTTCTGAATATCCATTTGGTACCAATGAAATTCTTGTCATCAGGTCTTGGTACTAGTGTCCATGTATTGTTCTTCTCAATATGTTCTATTTCTTTATTCATAGCACTGACACATTCTTTATTCTCAAGTGCAGTATTAACAGATTTAGGCTCAAAATCACAAAGTAAACATCTAGTGTTTAGTGACTTACTTCTTGTTCTCATTCCAACCTTCTTGTCTCCTATGATCTAATTCTATGGATGATGTCTTCTAACATACTTGACAATTTTTGGTTCAACTCTCTATCCATCATTTTGATCATCATCTTGACCTTCATTCTGATCTCCATTGCTCGGTACATCACCTTGAGGGTTTTCCTAATTTTCGGTAATTGTAGCCTAATGCTCGGGCGCAATGTTCTATTGCACAAAAGCAATACACTATTGCTCAGGTAGAGTGTCAGGTTCTTAAGTATAAACAAACCTTTTGTATTCTTCTGGTTCTTTTCTAATTTCTTTATCATTCTTTTCTGCAAATTCATCTATCTTTACATTTGCACTTTCAATGATTTTGTTAGAAGACTTGTTAAGACCTTTATAAGCCTTGATTTTTGTGGAAAACCCTAGAAAGATACCTTCATCACTTTTAGAGTCAAGCTTTCCATTTCTATCATCTTTCAAAATATAACATTAACTACCAAAGATTCTGAAGTAACTTACATTGGGTGTGTAACCATACCAAAGCTCATAGGGTGTCTTCTTTGTGTCCTTCTTCAATTGTACTATGCTCAATGTGTAGACAACAATACTGATAGCTTCCCTCCAGAAAGTTTGAGTGATGCTTTTCTCAATCATCAATGTTCTTGCACAATCAACAATTGATTTGTTTTAGAAAGACCCTTTTGGGGATCATGCCTCCCACCAAGGTTAAATGGTTCTCATTTACGATGTTTTAAAAATGAGGAAGTTGGATAAAATTGTTGGTAAGGGTAAAATTCTCAATGATATGGAGACTGAGGATGAAGAGTCGGGAGAAAGATTGGATGAAGACACTAGGGATGAGAACATTCCTAGCATCAAGGGTAAGGGAAGCTTGAAGGGTAGCTCTTCAAAGATTTCCAAGAAAAAGCTGGGGAATGAGGATATGAACCCTAATTTGGAGGGTTTCAGAACTGAAGATGAGGAAACCCCCAAAAGCCAAAGAAAAAGGAAAGCTAATCTCAAGAATAAGCTTTCAACCTTCAAGAAATCAAAGAGGAACAAGGGTATCCTCATCTCCTCTGACGAGGAGGACCCTGGTCACGAGAGTCTAGAAAAAAAGGAGAAGGTGGAGAAAGAAAAGGAAAATACTAGTACAAAGATCGAGGAAAAAGAGGTTAGTCTTCAGAAAAAGGTTAATTTTGAAACTATAGGGAATGTTAAGGAAATCTTCAACATTGGAGTAGACCAGAAAGATAGCATCCTCTCTTTCAGGAGGTTCATGGCTACCATAGCACAGGATATTATGAAAATGAAGACTGATATCAATGAACAGGCTAAGATTGTGAGTATGATAAAAGTTGCAACCTTCGGGGAAGAGTCTATGGCTACCAACTTGAAGAACTGGACTGAAGCTATTAAAAAAGGGGAAGCCTTTGGGGAGTTGGGCACTAAAGTGTTGACCATGGAGGATAAGATTAACAACAAAGATGTGGAAGTCAGCAATATTGAGGAGCGTCTGTCTTCTCTGGAAGATAAAATGGAAAAAATGGATATGATGGTTAGAAAAATCTGCGTGCAGAGCTTTAACATTCTGAAAGTGTCTATTGAGCAATGCAAGAACCTGATGGAGAGATTTGAGGATAATAGAGGGGAGGAGAGTAAGGACCCCACAGAGGGGATAGGTACTGGAATCTATACTCATTCAAGCATAAAGAAGAAAGACACAGATCTTGAAGACCTCAAGATTTTGGTGGATAATATGGAGCTCCTTGTAGAGAAGGAAAAACACCTGATGGAGACCAGCTAGCTCCCTGTGTGCTCTTTTTTTTTTTTGGGCTATCTTTTCCTCTAAGTGCTATCTTTTTTTGCTTTTTGGGCTTGTAGGGCCTAGTGCCCCTTTTTCTCTTTTGTTCCATTTTTTGGTTGTTTGACTGATCAACTTTGTCTATCTTCTGATCTTCTATACAAGGTTTTGGGACCTTTCAAATCCTAATTTTACTTAATCAAAATAATTGATCTATTTCTCCTTTCAACAATTCCATTTTGATGTGGTGTTCTCAGTGCAAAAACCTATCTTTTAATTCCATGCTCATTACAAAAGTTAGTAAATTGATCTAAAATAAATTCCCCTCCTCTATTTGATCTTAAGCATTTCAATTTCTTACCACTTTGTTTTTCTACCATAGCCTTATACCATTTAAACATCTTGAATGCTTCTTATTTATAATCTTTTAAGAACATAATTTTCATCATTCTAGAATAATCATCTACAAAGAGAATGGAATGCCTATCTCCATAGTAACTCTTTATCTTCATGGGTCCACATAAATTAGTATGGACTAATTCTAGACTAGAATTAGATGTATGGGCTTTACTCTTGAAACTAGGCTTTGTCATCTTACCTTTTTGACAATTCTTGCACATGATATGCTCAGGCTTTGAGATGTTTAGTAAGCCTCTTACTTTCCTTTTATTGCTTATCTTTATCATGTTGTCAAAATTCACATGACATAATCTCTTATGCCATAACCACATGTCTTCGTTTCTAGTCACTAAACAAGTAGTGTTTACATCATCAAGATAGAATAGGTTACCTTTGGTTTGTTCACCAATTCTGATCAACCTTCCTGATTCATTGAAGATCTTTGCCTTCTTATTTTCAAATTCTAATCGGTGACCTGTGTTATTCAACTGTGAAACACTTATCAGATTATAATTTAGTCCTTTTACCTAGTAAGAATTTTCACATTTGATCAGGTTATTCAACATTATGGTTCCTTTACCTTCAACTAGACAAGGTGTGTCATTACCCATTCTTACTGATCCACCATTATAGTATTCAAAAGTTTCAAACTTTTTTTTATCACCAGTCATGTGGTGAGTGTAGCCACTATCTATAATCTAGACATCATTCTTACTAACCTTAGATATGAGTGCAGTTTCTACATACCTTTCTTCTTCTTCATCTGAGTCATCCTTCATGGCTACAAATACCATCTCAATGTCTTCATTAGATTTGATGTCAGTATCATCAGCTCTGTTCTCATCTAGATAACATGCTTTCTTCTCTTTCTCCTTGTAGTCTCGGGTATCTCTTCTGTCAGGTTGTCAATTGCTTCGGTAATCTCTGTTATCACCTTGGTCAAACTTCTTTTCATATGTTCTATCATTACTTTTGTCATCTTTTCTTCTGTTAGAACATCTTGCAACAAAGTGTCCAACCTCTTTATAATTAAAACATACAAGTGGTAATTTTCCTTTGTATCTACCTTTGCCTCTCTGCAATCTTCTTGCCATTAGTGCTTCAATATCATCAAGTCCTTGATCCTCATTAACACTTTCACTATCATTCCTCATAGTGTGTTTATGACTTTACTTACTTATTTTCAAAGAAGATTTGAATGCAGATTCTATAGATGGTAAGACACTATTATAAAAGTTATTCATCTCAAATGAAATCAGTCTACCAATCAAACTATCTAGAGTAACAATATTGTTTGCAAATGCTCTCATTTCTTGTATAGCAGATACTCTAATAACATATACAAGAAGTAAGGTTCTTAGGATTTTACTTACCACTATCTCTTCTTCAAGTACACCTCCAAATCCTCGGATAGCATTGACTAACTCTTTGATTCTGTAACTATACTGAGTGATATTTTCTCCTTCTTTCATTCTTAGGTCATCAAACCTCCCTCTTAGGCTTTCTGCCTTGGCTCTTAGTAAATTAGCATCTCCTTAATGTACCAGCTTCAATTTATCCAGCATTTGCTTTGCAGAGGTGCACGTTTTGACATATTCAAACTCAGCATTGGAGAGTGAGGAAAAAAGTTCTATCATCATGCAATTATGCTCATGCTTTTCTCTTAATTTCTCAAGGGTGTGAGGTCTTTTAGGCAACACATATTCAGTATCAAGGTGTTGAGTAACATCATTACCAATACTTGATAGGTGGAGTCTTACTTTGCTTTGCCATGATGCAAAGTTGTCTTTATTCAACTTGGGCACATCTCATTTGTTCATCTTGTGATCTTTTACTTGAGCTATTAAACTCCCTTTCTAAGCACACAAGCTCTGATACCAATTGTTAGAATAATTGAGGGGGGGGGGGGGGGGGGGGGGGGGGGGGGGNGTGGTGAATCAGTGGCCTCAAAAATATTCCAATAAATCAACCCAAAAAATTAGTACCACAATATAAAGCCTCTAGTTATCTTTAGTCCTACAATATGTATGTCTTCAAATAATATAATAAATAACTACTGCTCGGAGTTCACTGATAAACCTTATTCTTATTGTTTACCAATTAGAAGTCTTTCATTTATCAAAATACAGTAAATTGCTTAGTGTATACCGATCAATCCATATTTAGTTATGTGAAATCCAAAACACTAAAGTAATGACTCATAAACACATTTGACACATGGATTTTTAACGTGGAAACCCTGTTAATGGAAAAACCACTTGGGACCGGTAACCCAAAATTTTTACTCTTCTGAAGTTAGCTTGGTGAAGAGCCAACCCTGTTAAAGGTTACAAACACACTATTAGGTGTGACCTTGTTAGAGGATTTAAATAGAATAGTTTGTCACTTGATATCAAGCATCTCTATGCTACCTTCTATGACTAAACCCTAGTTTATCAAATGTTATATGGCATCTCATGATATCTTCATGATCAAACTTTTTGATACTCCTTGGGATGTATCTCAATATAGAAAGGATATTTAAATCCTGCTCGGTTAAGAGACTTTCTGAATCAATGGTTAAACTGAAACAGTAAATGATATGTTCACATATACAACTTAGACTTGCAGATTTTCAAATCTATTGTAAGCTCATTATACCTTTCTAATCAATGTATCTTTCTAATACCTTTTCTCCACTTCTTTCTACTTGGTGATGTTGTACTTCTCTGTTGCTCAGTGTCTGAAGAAATCTTTAGCTCTTTCCTCAGCTTGATTAATCTGGACTGTATGAATTTTTTCTTCATCATTTTCTCTCCAGCATCCTTCTTTTCCATTCACTCCCCTAATTCATAATGAATTATATTGTCTCTTTATAGATATGATATCACCATTTCTCACTTCTTGATTTTCTTGTTCTTGGCGTGATCTGCATTCTTAGCCAATCTTTCTTTAAAGATTTACTTCATTTTTATTCCTTATATTTCTCCTTGACAACTGGATAAAACAACTTTAAATCTTTTACTTATCTCTGGCTTTAACTTGTCAATGAAAACAATGTTAACAACCAGTTAAGTCTATCTTTAGCTCTGCCAGCTATGTATTTTATGTTAGTAATAACTGAGGGGGGGGGGTGTGAATCAGTGGCTTCAAAATTTATCCTTCAAACTTAACCACCAATCAATAAATATCATATTATTATGTCCCTACAAGATGCATGCCATGAAATACTACTAATTATTAACTGTCTGTCAATTTTCTTTGTCAATCCTTATTCTTTCTTGAATATCGATAAGCAGTATAACTATTTACCGAAACTCAGTAAATAAGCAGAGTATACCAATCAATACAGAGTTAGATATGTAAGATACAAAATAGTAAATAAATGAATCATACACACATAACACATGAACTTTTAATGTTGAAACCCTGTTAAGGGAAAAACCACTGGGACCAGTACCCCAAATTTTCACTCTTCTGAAGTGAGCCCTGTTAGGAGCCAACCCTGTTAAAGGTTACAAACACACTGTTAAGTGAAACCTTGTTAGAAGATTTTATACATAGAGGTTGTCACTTAGTATCAGGCATCTATTGCTACCATCCTTGAATCAACCTCCTTAGACTGTCAATAGGTATCGGGAAAATCCAATGCTACTTTCATGAATCAACCTTTTTGGCACTCCTTGAGATGTACCTCAATATATAGAAGACTGTTAAGTCCTACTCAGTTAAGAGACTTGATGCTTCAATGGTTAAACTGAAACACTATGACCTGTTCATATTGCAACTTTGAATTATAGATTTTCAGATCTATTTAAAAACATTACCTCTCTGACCAATGTATCAATTCAATCCTTTGTGCTCCATACTTTCTGCTCTGTGATGTTGTGCTTCACTGTTTGTTGGTGTTTGCAAAATTCTTTAGCTCTTCCTTCAGCTTGTTTGATCAGGACTGCATGAAGTTGTTCTTCATCAGTTTCTCTCCAGCATCCTCTTTCTATTCACTCACCTTAATCCCATTCATAAATGAATTAAGCTTGTCTCTTATATAGACATGATATTCATTGTTTCTTGATTCTTGATTCTTGGCGTGAAAAACAATCCAGCCAATTTGATTTAAAGCATAACTTCTGATTTGTCTCATAAATATCTTCTTTCCAATTGTACAAATTAGCTTTAAATCAATCACTTATCTTTGGTCGAATAAAACAAAGTAGACAACCAGTTAAGTCTATCTTTAGCTCTGCTAGCTAGATATTTTGTCATTTTCTGAACTTTCTGTTTCATTGGTCACCACTACAGTTAGTTTTTGGTGACAACTGACAGTTCCATCGGTGAGACTCCAATTAGCTTCGCGATCTCCATCCATCGGGCATTATTGGAATTTTACTCGTCGGGCAACCTTCTAAATTTGCTCATCGGGCATCACTATGGTTTTGCTTCGTCGGGCAATACTATACTTCTGATTGTCAGGTATCACTGTGACTTTTCTTCTTTGCTTTGACCGTCAGTGTGCAATCCATCATTGTTGTTTGTCACTAAGTGAATACTTGAATTTTATGCACAATGCTAAAAGCATAACCTTTGTTCCTTTGATTCTTTGAAGTCTTTGACATTATGTACATGACTGTATAGATGATATCAAGTTGACATCAATGATAGTATAGTACATTAATTGATTTAACGCCTTGTATTATCTTCAACTTAGCATTGCCAAACATTCAATTAGTTACATGTCATCAATCTCTCCCTTTGGCATTGATGGAAACATACTATATTATCACACTATATTATTTCTAATACAATATGAAATACAACAGTTGAGATTCATCAAACTACCAATCTTTTGTTTTGATAACCGATAAATGTCTGATCATTGGTAAGCTCTGTTTTAGCTTAGATTTGATTCTTGCAGCTCTCTGTATTCTTATGTGTTGTGTTCCCTCCTTGTGTCAATTTCTCTCCCTTGAATGTTCTTTCTCTTTTGATGTATTTTTCTCTTATCAGCAAATCTCCCTTTGTATAATCTTTCCATATAATTTCTCTCCCTAAGGATATAATATCTCCCTATTGGAGTAATGGATAATCTCTTTCCCTTTCAAGAAATATCTGATAATATGGATAATTTCTCTCCCTTTGACAACAATGCCAAACAAATATTTTACAAATATCTGACATTCATGTCAAACAATCATTTTTCTCCATCCATAATATATTTCTTGAATTTCCCTTATCCATCAGCAATACATCAATATGTTCTGGTGCTCGGTGCTGATATATACCTATCTGTATATAGATGTAGCTTTGAAGTTCATCTCTTTTCTTGCATCAACATTAATGATATTCTGATAATATGTAGGCTGATGCAACCTTTAGTCATTTTACTTACTAGTAGACAAGGGTTTGACCCCTAGTCTCTTTCTCAAGTACTCAAATGCATCCTTGGGCAGTGGCTTGCTGAATATATCAGCTAATTGTTCTTTGGATTGCACATACTCAAGTGTCACTTCCTTTGCTTGAACTTGTTCTCTTAAATAGTGATACTTGATGGAAATGTGTTTAGTCTTAGCATGCATGACTGGATTCTTGGAAATGTTTATTTCACTGGTGTTATCACAATAGATAATCACTGGTTCTAAGATCTTCATATGCATACCTTCCAATAATTGTTTGATCCATGCAATATTTGAGAAATTTGCATCAGCAACAACATACTCTGCTTCTGCAGTAGACTGAGAGATGCATCCTTGCTTCTTTCTAATCCATGTGACAAGTCTGTCACCCATAAAGAATGCTCCTCTAGTTGTGCTCTTTTGGTCATCAATATTTCCAGCCCAATCAGTGTCGGTAAACACCTTAAGTTCAAATTTTCATTCTCTTTTATACCATAAGATATATTCCTTAGTATTCTTCAGATATCCTAAAGTCCTTTTCACAGCAGTCATATGTGATTCCCTGGGGTTAGCATAAAATCTAGCAACAATTCCTACTGCATGTGCAATATCTGGTCTAGTGTGTACAACATACATGAGTTTTCCAATCATTGATCTATACA
>MU224894.1:1462393-1486567 GCA_018584345.1 Thuja plicata
TCTCTACATTCTTCTAGCCATAAGTGCTTCTATTTCATCTAGATCTTCTTCTTCACTTTCACTTTCACTATCTCTTCTAGATGTGTGTCTATGACTTGATTTGCTTATTCTTATAGAAGACTTAAATGCAATCTCTAATTTCGGTAAGAAACTATTATCAAAGTTATTCATTTCAAATGAAATTAGTCTACCAATTAAACTATCAAGAGTAACTGTATTGTTTGCTACTGTTGTCATTTCTTGAATGGTAGAAACTCTAATAGCATATACAAACAGTAAGGTTCTTAAGATTTTACTTACCACTGTCTCCTCTTTAAGTGTACCTCCAACTCCTTGTATAGCATTGACTACTTCTTTGATTCTTGTGTTGTACTATGTGATGTTTTCTCCTTCTTTCATTCTGAGATCATCAAACTTTCCTCTAAGGCTTTCTGCCTTGGCTTTCAAAAAAATTGTATAACCTCCATGTACAAGCTTTCGTTTTTCCCACATGTTCTTTGCATTTTTGCAATCTTTGACATCTTCAAATTCAACATCAAAGAGTGAGGAAGAAAGCTCTATGACCATGCAGTTGTGTTCATGCTTCTCTCTTAATTTATCTACTATCAATACTCCTATGGGAAACACATATTCAGTATCTAGGAGCTAAGTAACATCATTACCAGTACCTGATAAGTGGAGTCTTATCCCGCTTTGCCATGAAGAAAAGTTGTCTTTGTTCATCTTGGGCATATCTCATCTATTCATCTTGTGATCTTGACTTAGGTCTTGAAACCTTCCTTTCTAAGCACACAAGCTCTGATACCAATTGTTAGTAATAACTGAGAGGGGCGGGGGGTGAATCAGTGGCTTCAAAATTTACCTTTCAAACTTAACCACCAATCAAGAAATATTAGATTATTATGTCCCTACAAGATGCATGCCATGAAATACTACTAATGATTAACTGTCTGTTGATTTTCTCTATCAATCCTTATTCTTTCTTGATTACCGATAAGAATTATAACTATTTACCAAAACTCAGTAAATAAGCAAAGTATACCGATCAATCCAGAGTTAGCTATGTAAGATACAAAATAGTAAAGAAATGAATCATACACACATAACACATGAATTTTTAATGTGGAAACCTTGTTAAGGAAAAAACCACTGGGACCGGTACCCCAAATTTTCACTCTTCTGAAGTGAGCCCTGTTAGGAGCCAACCCTATTAAAGGTTGCAAACACATTGTTAAGTGCGACCTTGTTAGAGGATTTTATACATAGAGGTTGTCACTTAGTATCAGGCATCTATTGCTACCATCCTTGAATCAGCGTCCTTCTTAGACTGTCAATAGGTATCGGGCAAATCCAATGGTACTTTCATGAATCAACCTTTTTGGCACTCCTTGAGATGTACCTCAATATATAGAAGATTGTTAAGTCCTACTCGGTTAAGAGACTTGATGCTTCAATGGTTAAACAAAAACACTATGACCTGTTCATATTGTAACTTTGAATTGCAGATTTTCAGATCTATTTAAGTACATTACCTCTCTGACCAATGTCTGCAAAATTCCTTAGCTCTTCCTTCAGCTTGTTTGATCAGGACTACATGAAGTTGTTCTTCATCAGTTTCTCTTCAAAATCCTCTTTCTATTCACTCCCCTTAATCCCATTCGTAAATGAATTAAGCTTGTCTCTTATATAGACATGATATTCATTGTTTCTTGATTCTTGATTCTTGATTCTTGGCATGAAAAACAATCCAGCCAATTAGATTTAAAGCATAAATTTTGATTTGTATTGTAGATATCTTCTTGCCAACTGTACAAATTATCTTTAAATCAATCACTTATCTCTAGTCAAATAAAACAAAGTAGACAACCAGTTAAGTCTATCTTTAGCTCTACCAGCTAGATATTTTGTCATTTTCTAAACTTTCTTTTCTGTCGGCCACCACTACAGTTAGTTGTCGGTGACAACTGACAGTTCTATCGGTGAGACTCCAGTTAGCTTCGCGATCTCCATCCGTCGGGCATTATTGGAATTTTACTCGTTGGGCAACCTTCTGACTTTTCTCATCGGGCATCATTGTGGTTTTGCTTCATCAGGAAATACTATACTTCTGATCGTCGGGTATCACTGTGACTGTTCTTCTTTGCTCTGACCGTCGTGTGCACTCTGTCAGTGTTGTTTGTCACTAAGTGAATACTTGACTTTTATGCATTACTGAAAGCATAACATTTGTTCCTTTGATTCTATGAAGTCTTTGGCATTATGTACATGACCGTATAGATGATATCAAGTTGACATCAATGACAATACAATACATTAATTGATTTAATGCCTTGCATTATCTTCAACTTAACATTGTCAAACATTCAATCAGTTACATGTCATCAATTTTTTATTTCTTAACTTCATTTAATTTTAGTGTTTTAACTCTTTGATAGCTTTGGTCAACACTTCAGTTATCCTCGAGCATATCCGTCGGTGTTGTCTATCCTTCGGGCATCACTGTGAAGTTTTGCTCATCGGTTATGCTTGTAATTCTGCTCATCGGTAATGCTTGTCAGTTTTCTTGCTCGGGCATCACTATGACTTTTACTTTCGGTTTTATCTGTCCGTCGGGTTCTACTAGCCGTCAGTTTTTGTAGTCACTTAGTGAATGTTGATCTTTTATGCATTACTGAAAGCATAATCTTTATCTCTCTGATTCTCTGAAGTCTTTGACACTTTGAATATAACCGATCAGATTATATCAAGTTGACATCAATGAAAATATAATCCATTAATTGATTTAATGTCTTGCATTATCTTTCTACATTTTGGTGATAAACTTAACATATTCAAACATTCAATCAGTTATATGTCATCAAATAAACCCTATGATCGAGTTAATTTAATTACAAAGTCCTAGCACTTTAATTAAATTAAATTCACCCTTTTAGCTAAAATACATAAAATGGAATTAAATAACATTTGATTATTAAATAAATATCCTCATTTCAATAATTGAATTTAATTATTCAAATAATTGAGAAAGTGCATTTATGAGGTCATATTTCATTTATCTGTTCAAATAATCTACCCAAGATCCTCACTTCAGTTTAGAAATGGAAAGTTTGATTTAACTGTAATTCAAAAGTGCAACAAATCAGTTAACTATTTCATTCCCTCAAAAAGACAACAGTTGACTGTTTCTCTCAAGGAAACTTTCTATTCTGAACTGGATTTCAAAATGTTAACTATTTCTCTCAAAGGAAACTTGCCATTCTGAACCAGACTCTCATTCTATAAAAGAACCCTCTTATTACTTATTCAAAAATAGGAGGAAAATGCATTTTAGAGTATCGAATCACTGCTGGATTGTTAGCTCATATTTATGCATTCAAGCTTTCACTATTGCAATATATTAATACTCATTTCTAGATTAATCATGCATAGCTTAATTTCTTTTAAGTGTTCTTAGATTAATCTCATTCTCATTTCTTAGATTAATCTCATGCTCATTTCTTAGCTTAATCTCATATTAATTTCTAGACTAATATTGCATTTACATTCTAGATTAAATCCTCCGTTCTTAGATTGGTATCAGTTGTTGGGTTCTTGAATTCTAAGAGCTTACTCAAAACCCCGTCTAGATAGGAGGCAACATGTTGACTCATCCAGGCATCCAGGATGAATAACTTCATATTCATTTCTGTATATGACTGTTGAATAATGACTATGTTGAAGTGTATGGCTAAGTTAGAGGCCCACATTTAGTGTTTACATTTTTGGCACCCACCAAGGGGCAGAAGATTCAATTTTTGGCCTCATCTTTCTTTTTTTTTCTTTCAATTCTTCTTTCTGTCCATACGTATCTATCGTGAAATCTCGTGCGGAATTTCACAAACACTCATGCAAACTTTCTAGTTCTTCACGGGGTTCTTGGTAGTTCTTCACGTGGACTCTTCTAGTTCGTTACGCGAACTTTGACACCAAAGAATTTTTATTTGCTATTTTAATATCTCTGTTTTCTGACTACTCTTGTTTTCTATTTACTGTGGGTTTCTAGGTTTATTTCTGATACAACTTAAGCAATGGTCCGCAGGACGAGATGTCAAAGACTCCTTCAAAAATGGATATGCAAACTTACTGACTGTTTGATTGCAGGATGCATGTCAGAGCACGCTTGTCAAAGAACTTCAAACCCACATAAACATTGTGTTTGTTTTCATGCTTTCTCTACATAGTCTAATTAGGGCCTTGCTAAAATATCTTAAGGGTCTTGATAGCATAATAGGGTATTAGGCTCTTCATTACATGGAAGTGATGCCCATGAATGAATATGAGACCTAGATGCTACTAAAGGATTGATACCTGGGAGAGAAAGGAAATGTAACAAATCAATTGGCATATCCATTAGTGAGGGGAGTATGCTCTTCTCTCTTTGAGAGAATTAGAAACCTAGAAGCTCTTGGATTTGTTGAAAGAGGAGTTAGCTCGGTGATGAATATGTATGGCGTGTTTGGGTAATGTGAAGAGGTAGAAGATTATGCCCTTTTCCCCTTTGGGGAAAATCAAAAACCTAGACCCTTGAAACTAAACCAAGTCTAAGTCACCTTTAGCGGGCCTGTCAGAAGTTGAACCTTTGGGAATGACCCAAGTGGGTACAAAACTTTCACTGGTGATTCCACCCCACTATAATAAAGTTGCTTTGTTGAGCGAAAGACTCCAAAGCCATGTTAATTTATTCCTCTTGATTCTTGATGTCAAATATCTTGAGGAATCCCTATCTGTTGTACTGAGTGGCGCTGCTCCCAGCCCTTCTTGTCAGGGGTGTACACTTTTAGGTGTCAGTGTGGCTATATGTCTCAAATTTTCTTGTGAGGCCACCAGAGATTAATGTGAATGGAATCCTACTAAACACCATTTTAGCTAGCTGTCTTACCTTGTTCACCTTTGAAAGGGGGCATAATCTTTGCACAGGGAGGGGGATGATTCTCTCCCATAGATTCTCACCACAGGCATGCACCTAGATGTTTGAAGTTGGTATATGACACTGACCCCTGCTTCAAGGGTGTCCTTTGAACATATATTATTAAGTCCTTGGAAACACCAAAAATATGGGCACCCTCTCGGGGGTGACACTGCTCTGTGAGGTGCACGCATGCACATAAGTTGTGAGGAAAAGATTTTTTCTTCTCTACTATTTTCTTTTTATGGATAAGTGACTTTCTTTTTTGAGTCCTCAAATGTTCAAAATGTTCAAAATTGTCAAGACTCCCTTATTCTTCCAATTTTCTTTGTCCTCGACTAAACTATTTTCAACTACTGCTTGTGTCACAATTGCTTAAACATCCAAACTCAAATTTATCAATCTAAAAATAGTCCAAAACAATATGCAAATTGAACACTGTCAGAGAATAGTCCAATTTGTGTCTTGCAAATGCAAATTTGTCACTCTAAAATGGTCTTAACTGTCTATTTCTATAAAAAATTGGTTGCTTTTCTAAACAGTTTCACATGACATTCTGGATCTTTGCGCCACCCTGTGAGAATCTTTGCGTGAGGTTCTGTCAATCTTTGCGAGATATTTTTCTACTTTATTGTCATCTGCTTACCAGTCTGTCACACTAGTTTTGCATTTTTTTGTGCTAGGTTGCAAAGTCTCGCGGGGGATAGTAGGAACCTTCGCGCGAGAAAGTATTTCTTCGTGCGACACTGTCTCATTTTGCCATAACAACGAGCTATTTGTAGCCTATCCTATGTCCCTCTGCTCAATCTGGTTTCTATTTGGGGTCTATTTGCATGTTTCATGTCTATACATAGTCTAGAACTGGATGTCTCAGGTTGAGAACTACATGATTCTTTCTTGAACTTGTCTCGTCTCTTATCTATCTACTTTTTCTACTGTACCTTGCGATGCGATAGTCATCTCTACATTGTTCTAGCCTTATCTCTGATGACTCATGTCGGGTATAATTCACCTATTGGCACTCTCATGCATTTATCTTGAGATAGTTCCAAGCGTGGTCCTAGTTCACTCTCCTTGCATAATCTTTGTCTATGACTATTGCAACTCGAAGTAGCAACACATTCCCTCATGTGTCACCAGACAAGGTAGAGGTAGACCTCAAAACTAAGGAAGATGTTGTTCCAAACTTATCACGCAGTCCGAGTGTAGTAGAGGATCTTCATATTCCTCTTCATCAGCTATGTCTAGTGAGGGATCATCTTGGTCTTCCTCTCCTGTTGTCTAACCTTATGTTAAACATTCATTCTGAGTGGACTTTAGTAGGGTCTGAAACCCATTGTTTGAAGAGCATTAAAATTTTGAAGAGTTGTTTCCTGAACCTGACTCTATTGATACAACAAAGGTTCTCATAGGTACCACACCTCAAGGTACTCAACCTCCTCATAGTGAGCCTTTGCGCACTGAACACTTTCATACCAGCAAGATGGCAGACCAAAGTCAAAAGGGTGAACACAACAAAGATAAGGATTCATCTAAAACCACCAAGGGTAAATATCATTATCAAGAACCCCCTAGCAATGAAGAGGAGATAATAACTCAGGAAGATATAGTGGATTCTCACAAAAATAAAAACTTCCGTAAAATGATGGACATCCTCTTGAAGGAAGAGAAAGCAAAATATCTCCTCGAGCTAGCTAATCAAGGGGCCAAGCTACCCTCAAACTACAATGTAGAGACTCTTGTCACAAAAGAGGAAGAAACTGAAAACTCCCGATTACAAAATAATTTCAAAGCATGCAAGAACAACTCCTTCAATTCATGAAGGATAAAGACAAACCTGCAACACAGTTCGTGCTGGAAAGCATTTGTCTATTCCCATTTGATAAAATTTTGTGCATTCCTCATTTTCCTAAAGGAATTAAACTTCCCAAGTACAACAAATATTTGGGTACCTCTAATCCTCAAGATCATCTGAGAGAGTTTGGTGCTCTCTCTATGGATTTTATACATGACCAAACTTACCTCATGCATCTCTTCCCACGTAGTTTGGGAGGGTCGGCCATGGAGTGGTTCTCTAGGATACCTACTGGCATCAAGACTTTTGATGAGATTGCCAAATTGTTTCTGCAACACTGCTCACACAACATCCAACATCCGGTTAACATCTGTGATCTTTGTGGTTTAAAACAAAACCATGGGGAATATGTCTTGATATTTTTCTAGAGGTGAAGATAGCTTTATATGAAATATTCTCATAAAATACCTGAGTTTGAAAAGCTTGACATCTTTTTAGACAATCTTCTTCCCAATTTCAGGTACCAAGTACTTCTACAAGGTCCTTTGACCTTTGATGACATGATCAAACAAGCTATGAGAATTGAAACATTCATGGTCAAAAAAGGAGAACTAAACCTACACAAGGATAACAAACATGGGTCTTCCTCTTCGAGCAAAGACAAACCTAATATTGTCAACAACAACCGGGATGTTGTGAATGATGGAGCTTTTGACAATGTAACTCCCAAGCCTCTAAAGGCTGCATTTAATCTTACTACCACTATGTAGGTGACCAATTCCACTAAATAGGCTATGACAGAAACTAAACCACCTTTAAACTATTCTAGATCTAAGCCTTGGGCTCCTTGACCCAAGTGTGAGTTCACTCCTCTTGGAGAGCCCCTCGACATGGTTTAAAAGACTCTCTTGGAAAATGAAATGCTCACTCCTCTAGATAATTTTCATCCTTTCGATCCACAACCATGACCTTCTTGGTGGAATGAATCTGCATACTATGAATACCACCATAACAAGGGTCACAAAACAACTAGCTACATGCAGCTATGACATAAAATCTAGGATCTTATCGACAGTAAGGTTGTTGATGTGGGGAGTCACAACAAGAACTCAGATCACCTGGAATTCAAAGACCCCTTTCCTTCTCATGAGAAAGGTGAATCCTCTAAAGATAAAAATGCTCATGCCAAGGTCAACTATACATACACTAATAATGATAATGTCATTAATATGGTCAAACCTGTTGATGTCAAATACTATAACATTCTTACCATCAAGGGAAAAAAAGACACTCCCAAACTCAAAACTCCCTTCATCCTGCGAGGGCCTACGTCCCATTCCTCTAAACAAGAACAATCTTAGGTTTGTGCTAATGTCATTACTCAGTCTCATGTGAAGATCATTCTCAAAGGACCTGATCCTTCTACATTTGCACCAAAATAACCTGTAGATAATGCCATTTTTGGCACTACCAACAAGCATTTGAAATTGGTCCCCTCATCTAATGCTACTAATTACAACATACTAGACCAATTGCAAAGAACTAACGCTCATATCACTATCTTCGAGCTACTGAAAATCTTTCCTTCTTACAAGGAGATTCTTGAAAAATCCCTCACTGAGGTAGATGCTCTAAAAGATTTAGATTTAGACCAGTTTCAATCTATGGTAGGTCACCTAACCTCATCTCATTAATTGTCTTTCTCTAAGGAAGATGATCATTATTTGAGTCATTCAAACAACAACCGCCTGCATATCGAGGTCATGATTGGCCCAAAGGGCATCTGTCATGTCCTTATAGATAATGGCATTGGCCTTAACATCTGCTTTGCTAACTTGCTTGATTAGTTAGGCTATGGTGAAGACTATATAGATGCCTGTAAAAAAATCACCATTAAGGCATATGATGAAGAAGAGAAAAAGTCCAAAGGGCTAGTTGTGTTACCAATTCGAGTTGGACCTATTGAAAGGGATGTTATCTATTAGGTGCTCGACATTCCCCTAGCATACAACATATTGTTGGGAAGACCGTGGATCCATGAAATGTAGGCGGTTCCTTCAACCTATCATTAGTGTATAAAATTCTCGTTCCAAGGATCTAAAGTGACTGTACCTGCCAATATAAGCTATGATTGAAACATGCTTACCAAATCTGTTGATAGCTTTGTTCCCACCAACAGAGAGTCTACTGAGTTCCTCGAGGCCAAGCTAAAGGAAATGGAAAACACTCTGAAACTCAAGGACACTGGGATGGGGGGATATCAGATTGAACCCATGTTATTAATAACATCCCTACCTCTATCTCCATGTTCTTATGGGAGGCCTTCTAAGGACAACAAACCTTCTACAACTCCTCCTCAAAAACATATGGTGGCACCTTTGTATAGGACAT
Organism: Thuja plicata; assembly: GCA_018584345.1. Classification (NCBI taxonomy): domain Eukaryota; kingdom Viridiplantae; phylum Streptophyta; class Pinopsida; order Cupressales; family Cupressaceae; genus Thuja; species Thuja plicata. The sequence continues at coordinate 1,471,525 of MU224894.1, forward strand.
GACACCACTAGAGGAAGAAGATGAAAACAGGGCTATTAAAGCCTGGATCTATAAAGGGGAGGATACACCCTAGCAAATCACTCCACCTCACGACATAGAAGTTGAATAGTATGGCAAGGGTCTAGATATTATGAAGCACTTTGGATATAAAGGGAACGACCCTATAGGAGTGAACCATAAAGGATTTCTTGCACCACTTGAGGCTATTGGTAGATGAACATGTGACTCTACAGGTCTAGGCTTCAATAAAATCCCATTTACTTAGGGATTAACAAATTTGTGCAAGAACCATATAACCAACCGGAACCAGAAGGCACATCTACAACTAGAAACTCAGAGGATAAATCTGATGAGGATTCCTTTCCTTTTCCTATTCCTCCAGATCTTACCATGTTATTTGTAGAGCTAGATGATTTTATACCACGTGTTAGTATGGTCATGTCTAACAATGAATCTAATGAAGTTGCTTCACTCACTCCACTAACATATGAGTGATTAAGAGAGATGCAAAAAGTCAATCATGTTCATTAGGGTGAACTATACATACTACCACATTTCCAAGAGTAGTTTGAATGAGAACAAATCCAAAAAATTATCACTGCTCCACAAGATGAAAATAAATCAGATGATGCCACAAGTGGTGATGAGGTACCTATCTCAAGCTGTACAGACTTGCACGAGTATGAATTTGATTCCTTTTTTGATGCAACCTTAGACTGGGATGTAGATACTATACATGCATATGAAAACCCTCTCAAAATAGGTGAAGAGTCTAGTGTTAGAACAAACGAGTTTGATTTCATCGATATTAACTTGTCTTCTACTAAGGTTGTGAGGGGTCAAAGGAATTTGACTGCGCCTCTAGATGAGATCGCTCTAGGTCTTGGCTTGCTATTCCATGCTTTTGATGACTATACCATGAACACACGAGAACCTATCACCTCTCTACCACTCCGCCATCCCGAGCTCATAGACTTGAACTCTTTCTCTCCATCCAATGAAGTCCTTACATTCCAGAATTACTATTCTCTTGCCTGCTACCTTAACACTATCGAACTAGTAACATCCACCATCGAAGACAGTGTCAACATGACTGAAGCTGATATCAAGTATCTCACTTGCAAAATTAAAAGAAGAAAAATAGGCGCTCTGATGGTGAAAACCACATTGTGGTAGTATGAGAGCCTAAAAAAATAAAAAATAAAGGACGTATTCGAGGGTGAAAACCTTTCTGAGGTGTCGAAGGATGGGATACTTGATACGCTTCCAAGTAACTTTCAGGAATGGTGTTTGGTGCTGATTGAACTAACTAAGCCTATAAACTGGGGTACAGAAGCATAACCTCAAATCAGTCATTTGGCACAATCATTATCTGAGGAAGAAAAAGAGAAGTTCATTGCCTTCTTCCAGAGCAAAAAGATCAACTTCACATGGACATATTTAGACATACCAGGATTGGACCCTAATCTAATCATGTATCACTTGTCCATCACACCAGGTGTCAAGCCTGTCAAACAAAAGCTTCAGAAGATGCATCCACATGTGGCATTACTCGTCAAAGCTGAATTGGAAAAACTTCTTAAAGCTGTATTTAACAGAGAAATTGACTACACGGAGTGGATTTCCAACATTGTTCTAGTATCTAAACACGATAAATCCATCTGAGTCTGCACAGATTTCTGAGATTTGAAAAAGGCATGTCCTAAAGATGACTTTCCATTGCCCAACATCGACATGATTGTAGACATGACAGCAGGTTATGAAATGTACTCATTGATGGACAATTTCTCTTGCTACAACCAGATAAAAATCATGCCAGAAGATCAAGATAAAACCACTTTCACATGTGCATGGGGCACTTTCTGTTGGAACATCATGCCTTTTGGGATCAAGAATGCTAGTGCTACATATCAGAGGGATGTCACTACTATCTTCCATGATATGATGCATAAGACAATGGAAGACTATGTTGATGACACTCTAGCTAAAAGCGTGCAATGAAAGACACACCTTGTAGATCTAGGTCCTATACTAGATCACATGGAATAGTTCAATTTATGGCTTAATCCGAAGAAATGTGTATTTGGGGTAACATCTGGAAAACTACTTGGTTGCATCATCTCTGCAAAAGGCATAGAAGTGGATCTTGCAAAGGTCCAAGCCATCATGGAAATGCCACCACCACACAATATTAGTCAGATGAGAGGACTCCAAGGTTGATTACAATCTATTCGATGCTTCATCTCACAATTGGCTGACAAGTCACAACCCTTCACTAAGACTTTACACAAGGGTGTGACCTACAAATGGAATGAAGCTTGTGATAAAGGGATAACACATATCAAGAAATATCTTGCAAATCTACCAATAATGATGCCTCCTATTCTTGGGAAGCAGCTCATACTTTACATCGCCGCTATAGATATGTCTTTGGGCATCCTATTAGCTCAAGAAGATTATAACAATAAGGAAAGAGCTATCTATTACATCAGTAGGACACTGGTCTCATACGAAGTAAAATATTCTGTCATAGAGAAGGCTTGCCTAGCAGTAGTATTTGCTTCATATAAACTGTGAAACTACATGCTTTCTCATACTACATGGCTCATTTCTAAGATTGATCCGTTGAAATATTTTCTCAGTAAGGCTACCCTCACAGGTCAACTAGAAAAATGGGTCACGATACTGAGTGAGTTTGATATCGAGTATGTAGAAAGAAAGGCCATCAAAGGGAAGGCAATTGCTAATCAATTGGTAGAGGCACCTCTCTTTGATCATCAACCATTGAGCATCGAGTCTCCAGATGAGTCCATACTATTTCTCACACATCGATCCTAGACTATGTTCTTTGATGGATCATTCACCCAACAGGGGTCAGGTGTTGGGATACTCTTCATCACACCACAAAAGTACTCTTTACCCAAAGCATACAAGTTGTTGTTTCCTTGTACATACAACATCACCGAGTATGGAGCTTTGATCAATGGCATGAAGATCACCATCGAGTGGTGAGTAGATGAACTCAACATCTTTGGTGATTCACAGTTGGTCATCAATCAGGTCAATGATACTTATCAGACAAAAGATGACAAACTGGTGCCCTACAAGTGGATGGTTGACGACCTCCAAAAGTACTTTGCACACATCACATTCCAGCAGATTCCAAGGGTAGATAAAAAAGTGGTTGATGCAATGGCTACCCTCACTTCTATGCTACAGATGCCAGAGAACAACTTTTGACATGAATTCCTAGTGGACTCCTACCTCCATGACCAGATTGTTCTGGATATCTACACCCGAAATGAGAAACGTCACCTAATCTGTAGTGCTTCACGATACATTATCATAGCTAATGACTTGCATAGGCAAGGTCTAGACAATATGCTTCTTAGGTGTTTAGAACCTGATGAGGCTAAGTGTGCGTTAGGTGAAGTGCACAAAGGCATTTGTGGATCTCACTCGAGCGGTCTGACACTAGCCCGTAAGCTTATTAGATCTAGTTACTATTGGCCAAACATGGAAAAGGAAGCTACAAAATATGTTAAGTCTTGCAAATAGTTTCAACTACATGGAAATCTCATTCATGCTCCAGCCAAGGAGCTCATTCCATTCATCACTTTCTAGCCATTTCAACAATGGGCCTTCAATTTGGTGGGTTAGATTCATCCCTCGTCATCGAATGGATACAATTTCATAATCACAACTATAGATTATTTCACCAAGTGGGTGGAGGCAGTACCTCTCACCGTAGCAAATGGAAAATTTGTCGCAATGTTCATACTCAATTACATCATCTGTAGGTATGGTGTACCCTCTGCTATAATCACTGATAATGGGGGGAAGTTTAAGAACAAGGATCTAAAGGAGCTATGTTCTAAGTTCAAAATCACTCAACACTGGTCTTCCATCTATTATCCTCAGGAAAATGGACAGGGGGAACCATCAAACAAAACAATCCTTAAAATCCTGCATCGCACAATTCACAAATCTGGACAAGATTGGCATCTCCAGATCAATCCATCTCTCTAGGAATATAGAACAAGTATACAAACACCAACAGGGGCCATGCCCTTTTCTTTGGTTTATGGAACAGATGTTGTGCTACCTATTGATGTTGAGATTCCTTCTCTACGAATCTCTCTGAAGGGCCTCATCACTGATGATGACAACATAATATCTCGGCTACAAGAGCTGGAAATACTAGATGAATGTTGGCAAGTGGCGTTTGATCACCTCAGAGCATATTAGAAACAGATGTCTAAGAGCTATAACTAGAAGGTTTGACCAAGATATTTCCAGGTGGGTGATCTCATTCTGAGAGAGAACCCTAAGAATCAACAACACCGAGTCCAAAAGGGAAAATTTGAACCAAATTGGCTTGGTCTGTATGTTGTCACTACAGTATTTGGGTCTAGCACCTACCAACTCTCCACCACTGAAGGAGAACAACTCAAGGAGCTAATCAATGCTCTTCATCTGAAATGATTCTACAACTGAGACATCATCTGAATGCTCATGTACATAGTAAAGTCCTAAAAAAATCCTAAAAATTGCAAAATGTCCTGAAAAATTAAAAAAAATGGAATTGTACTACCTGTTGGATGAAGTTTCTCATTCATAAATTCTTCTCGTCTTACAAGAAAGGACAGTCCTGGGAATAATTGTCTTCTTCTTTTCCCCCAAAATCCATCTGAATAAGTTTTTGTATACCTTGTCACGAGGGCACATGGCTTATGTTGGCTCTGGTTTAATGAGATTTCCCATGGTTCTGCAACTATATCTACCTGTTCAAGAGATCTATTCTATATCAGAAAATACCCAAAAAATCAAACAAATTCAAAAATAAAAAAAATACAAAATACAAAAATAGAAAAAGTGCCATTGATGAAAACCTGGCAAACAGGTGTCATGGTAGCAAAAAAAGAATTTCTTCCAAGAAGGTGAAAACTTGGTAAACAGGCACCTCTTGTTCCGTAATGCTATGTCTACTACAACATCACTTGGATCTATACGACTGCTTTCCTGCTTTCATTTTCTCATGTGAATGCTCTTAGTTATTGTCAAGATACCAACTACATGGATTGAAACTGGTCATACTCTAGGGGCAATCTTCCTGGTCTAGGGGGCATTGTCTTATTACTTTTTGCGCCAGTCACTAGTGGTTCTCATCGCATCTTCCTGCTGATGCCTAGCTATTACCAAGATCTTTCTACTTAAGAATATCTCTCGCGTCAGTCACCAGTGGTTCTCACTGTGTCTGACTAATGTGGCCATACTAATCAGATTTTTGCACACATGACGTATATCTACAAATTGACATCAATCCATTGAAGTTGGAGTGGTAATCCATGCTTCATCTTCAAAATCCTTTGCTTCAACTTGTATATAGATTTCAGTCACTTTCATGACACTTTGGGTCCTCTAAGAACCCTCCTGACTGGAACCAATCCAGAATCATAACCTGGGGGAAACCAAATCAATTTTACATAAGTAAAGTTAGTCGTTACCTAGAGGCATGGGTCCCCAATCTGATCACATCTTTCTTTAGTAATCTTGTCATTTTGAAGGAAAACTCACTACTGACACAATCAATAGGTGTTTCTCAACACCCCAATCAACATTGTTTTTTAACACTATCTTTGGATACATCTATATTTTTCAACACACATTGGATATCGCAAACGTAAACAAAATCTATCGATAGAAATCAAACACACAAAAATCATAAGAATAATGATGTTTTTCAACACCCCTATACATGAACACATCCGAAAAATTTGAAACATGATGAGCTATGATTGAATTTCTATTTGTATGGTGCTTGTTCTCATTGATTTCATTTCTCTTTTCTTTGTCTACTGCTTGTTTGTGTTGCTCCGATGATCCGGCAATGTCAAATAACCAGGGTGTATGTGATAAGAGCTTCTTCATTAAGGTGGAAAAGCCTCACATCCCTCGATGCTATTTATTTGTACGCTAAGGTGAGGTGTGACCTATCTCCTTGACTGTTATTTATCTGTTTGTTTATGCAAGATCTCCATATCAAACTGGAAACAATGTTTAGGTCATCTCAGATTTTGTTCTCCGATGCTTACATTCATTTCCCATATCTAATCCAATGAAATTCACATTCATATCCTTATGGTCACAGTGGCACCAATAAGGATTGTACTCAAGTTACCCTTGAAATGTTGTAATTGTGATAAAATTGGTCACTTTGCATCTAACTGTCCAGAGAATGATAAGGAGGAAAAGAAAGATAAGGACAAGAGAGAAAACATATTCAGGAGATTCAGAGACTACAAAAACAAAGGTAATAAATCTTGTTATATTGCTAATGAAGGAAAAAGTGATAATGATTCTATTGAGAGAAATGAGGAAAAAGAAGTTGTTTATGTTTCTATAAAATATGATTTTGATGAAGAAGAACCTAGATCCCTAATATCACAAGTAAGTAAGAATGAAATATAGATTATATATTGTGGTTGTTCACATCATATGAATGGTGACACAATTAAGTTTATTTCCTTGAAAAATCATGATGGAGGTTATGTTAGATTTGGTAATGATGCTCCATATCCTGTGAAAGGAAAAGGATCTATAATTCTACTAAATAACACAAGATGTGATGATGTTTATTGGGTTGAAGGATTAAAGTATAATCTATTAAGTGTTGCACAACTTAACAATATAGGTCACCGATTGGAATTCCAATATGGACAAGTGAAAGTATTTGATGAGAAGAGCAATATAATTTCTACCAGAGAACAATCTAAAGGTAATCTATTTTATCTTGATACTTCTATGAAGAGTTGCCTATTTGCTAAAGTTGAAGATGTTCGGTTATGGTACAAAAGGCTTTGTCATGTTAATTTTGACAACTTAATCAAAGTGAGTAAGAAGAATAGATTAAGAGGACTACCGAGAATTGAAAAACTAGAGAATGTAAGATGGGTAAGATGACTAAATCTAGTTTTGCAAGCAAGACTTATATTACACAAGGAATTTTGGATTTAGTTCATATTGATTTGTGTGGACCAATGAGAACTCAAAGTTATTATGGAGACAAATGTTTTATTTTATTTGTGGATGATTATTCTAGAATGATGTCTATAATATTCTTAAAAGAAAAATCTGATTTATTTCAAATGTTTAAGTGGTATAAGGCCTAAGTTGAAAAAGAAACTGGAAGACAATTGAAATGTGTGAGATCTGACATAGGAGGTGAGTTTACTTCTGATGAGTTTACATTTTTTTGTAATGAGAATGGAATCAAGAGACAGTTGTCAATACCGAGGACACCACAACATAATGGGATTGCTGAGAGAAGAAACAAATCCATTGTTGATTGTGCTAGGACACTGATGATTGAAAAAGGAGTTTCACAGAACTTTTGGAGGGAAGCTATGAGTAATGTTGTTTACACATTGAACCGAGTACAATTGAAGAAAGGTACCAACAAGCCACCTTATGAAATCTGGTATGATCACAAACCTAATGTTAGTTACTTTAAAATCTTTGGGAGCAAATTTTATATTCTAAAAGATTCTAGAGAAGGAAATTTTGATTCAAAAGGAGATGAAGGGATATTATGAGGATATTCTGCAAAGAGTCAAGCTTACAAATGTTTGAACAAGGTTACTAACAAAATGGTGGAAAGTGCAAATGTGAGAATTGGTGAATTTGCAGAAATGAATGAAGAAGACAGTAGGAAGGAACTTGATGATTATGAGAAGTTTGTATATGTACAACATGATGCACTTGAAACTTTACCAAGAACACCTATCGAGGAGGAAGATGTACAAGAAGTTCCACAATTGAATGCTGATATTGATGCATCGAGAGCTACCGATCCTATTTGGCAAAGTATGTGAGAAGGCACCATTCCCCAAGAAAGATTATTGGATATAAAGGAAGCTGGAGTGATGACAAGGAGCAAGGCCAAAGACAATACATGTTTGATATCTTCATTTGAGCCGAAGAAAGTTATGGAAGCACTGGATAATGAAGATTGGATGAAAGATATGAAAGAAGAGTATGATCAAATTGAAAAGAACAAGACATGGAATTTAGTACCGAAGCCTAAAGACAAAAATGTGATTGGTACTAAATGGATTTTTAGAAATAAAGCTGGTTTGCAAAGGTTATGCAAAAGAAGGAATTGACTATGGAGAGACTTTTGCACCTATTTCTAGATAGGAAGGAGTTAGAATACTTCTAGCATATGATTATTACAAAGGATTTAAGGTATATCAGATGGATGTTAAGTCTACATTTCTTAATGGGATACTTGAGGAAGAAGTATACATTGAACAACTTGAGGGATTCATTGAGAACACAAACAAGAACAAGGTATGTAAGTTACATAAAGCTTTATATGGATTGAAAAAAGCACCCCGAGCATGGTATGAGAGAATACACTATTATCTAATCAAAATAGGATTTCAAAGAATAAGTGATAATAGTAATGTTTACTTGAAATGTGACAGTGAAAATACAGTTTTGATTGCTGAAACTTTTGTTGATGATATTATATTTGGAGGCAATGACATTTTATGTAAAGCATTTGCTGATGAAATGAGAAAAGAGTTTGAGATGTCAATGATCGGAGAGATTAATTTCTTTCTAGGTCTATAAATACAACAAGTTACTGGAGGAATCTATATTAGACAAGCCAAGTATATCAAAGAGATTCTTAAAACCTCTGGTATGGAGGATTCCAAACCTATTGGAACATCAATGGTTAGTGGATGTAAATTATCTAAAGAGGATGAAACACAAGAGGTGGATAATACTCTTTACCAATCCATGATTAGTAAATTGCAATATGTTGTTCACAATAGACCTGATATAGCACACGATGTTGGAATTATTGCAATATTTTCTTCTAATCTGAAGGAAACACACATGTCTACAGTAAAAAGAATTTTGAGATTCCTGAGAGGCACATACGAGTTTGGTTTACTATACAAGAAAGGAAGTACTTTTGATCTGCAAGTATACACTGATGTAGATTGGGCTGACAATGTTGATGACAAAAAAAGTACTAGTGGAGGCACATTCTTTCTAGGTGAAAGATTGGTTACATGGCTGAGCAAGAAATAAAGTTGTATTTCACAGTCTACTGCCGAGGCTGAATATGTTGTTGTTGATATGCATTGTGCAAACATAGTATGGATTAAGAAATTACTTGAAGGTATGCAAGAAGAGATCACATATCTGGTTACTATTTTTTGTGATAATACAAGTGCTATTAACATATCAAAGAACCTAGTTATGTATTCAAAGAACAAGCGCATTTCTATCAAGTATCACTACTTGATAGAGCAAGTTCAAGAGAAGAATGTGAAATTGGAATATGTGAATTCAAAAGAATAATTGGCTGATGTCTTTACAAAGCCACTACCTAAGGATGCTTTTGAGTATCTAATAGGTAAATTAGGGGTTTCTTCCCCTATCCAATCTTCACTAAGGAGCATGAGGCATGCTGCATCAATTTTATATTTCATTAGAATATCTATTTCTGAATTGATGTTAGTATGACACACTTTAGGTGATTCCTAAAGTTGTGAAAAGATTTTTGTATGTAATGTTTTATGAGTACATGTTAGGTATAATCCACTACTGAAACACGTTTTCAGGAGTATAACTTTTTGGCATTGTTGTCAAAGAGAGAGAAGAATGAATTGATGACATTTATCTACAAAGAGATATTGAGGGAGAAGAATGAATTACAAATATTTACTCATGAAGGAGATTCATAATATATGTTACAAAAACAAAAGAATTATCCAAGAGGGAGATTCAGATCAGAGAGATCAAAGTGGAAATAGATATATCAAATCAGAGGGAGTACAATTATGTATTTGAGAGCTGCCATCATCAATTGTTATAAAACTGTTATAGTGGTTGCCATCAATGCCAAAGAGGGATATTTTTTATTAACTTATGTTTATCTGATGGAGATGATGAAGAGCGAGTGATACTAAGTATAATGATTGTAGAAATGGTTAGATCCATTGTTGTTTTGTCATTAATGTAAAGCAATTGATTAATTAATTTTAATTATGTCACCATGTCTTAAGAGGAGAATTTAAATGGGTGACAAATACAGATCAGACAATGATGAATTAATGATATTATAGTTGGTGTCTACTATATATATGATGTTATCAAATTGGTACATTTGATTGATCAAGTTGGAAACTGTAATTAATTAAGTTATGACTGAAAGGGATACTTTATTGAGATAGACTGAGTCAATCGGTAGAATGTTATGTGAATCTCTTATAGTTACCAAGCACCGAGCATCGAGAATGACTTTATCACTATGCAATGATGAATTCAATTACCGAGTTGCAAAGCAAGTTTTACTGAGTACAATATACAAATATTAAATAATGATTTAATACGAAGTGATGATGAGCTAGATGAGGAAATAAATTAAATGAATTTTGTTACAAGATCTATGAATGGGAAAATTCAATGTGAAGATCTAAGGCAAAGATCAAGCAATTAAATAGAATAGTGAAAGTTCCAAGAAAACTTACAAGCTTTGATGTAAAAGTGACATGGTTTACTGAGTTGAGAAATATAAAGAAGATGATCAACCGACTAAGAGGAAAGGAAGGAAAATCAAATTAAGAAGATTAAGAAAGTATGCCTATATAATGAATGATAATTACACATATTGTAAGGCTACTGGTGAATTGAGAAAAGAAGGAAAGAATCTGAAGATAAGCATTTACCGAGCAGGAAAAAGAAAGACATATTAAAGAATCTACAGTTTGAGAAAGAGATCAATGGATTATGTGATGTTAGTATTCAATTGAGCATAAAGGATCTGATCCAAGCATAGTGAGTTGCTAATTTTTACAGATCAAAGTTTATTGTTGCTTATTAATATTTGTAACAGAGAAATCTCTTAACCGAGTGGATTTAACCATCCTATATGTAAAACCTAGACTTAGGTGACATTCCAAAAGAGTGTTTGAAGACCTCTAACAAGGCCACTCCTAACAGGGTAAAGATCGTAACATATCTAAGGTAAATCCCCTAATAGGGTCACATTTAGAAAATGTGTTTGTAATCTTTAACATGATAAGTTCTTAATTGAGCGTACTTCAGAAGGGTACATTTTTATTGTGGGTTACAATTCCCATAGAGGTTTTTCCCAAATTAGGTTCCTCTTTAAATCTTGTGTCTATGAGTTAAATCTAGTGTGAACTGAGTTATATCATATGTGAATAAGTTAATCTGATGTTGCTAAGTTTGAATGATCAATTGTTTCTTATATTATTTGGTGAATTGGTTATTTACTGTATTCAGAACTTAACGAGTGAATTAGTGAGTTTAGATTTAAGAGTTTAAGTTTGATTTATCTGATTCACCCCCCCTCTCAATGAGACCAACACTTTTTAAGGTATGAAACATGAAATACATCATGAAACCAGGCAAGAGTTGGAGGTAAAAAAATCTTGTTGGTGTCTGTGTTGATGATTTCTAGAACCTCAAAAGGTCCTACATATTTGGGTGCTAGTTTAGAGGACTTCCTAAATTTGATGGCACTTTTCTGAGTTTTAACTGATAGGAGTACTTTATCTCCCACATCAAAATATTTGAGCATTTGCTTTATGTCTGCATAGCTTTTTTGTCGATTAGCCTCTATTAACCTTTGTTGAATTAGTTTAACCAACCCTTCCATTTTTGAAATCATTTTTGGACCAAGGATTTTCTTTTCTTCTAGTTTATTCCAACTTATAGGAGTTCTACACCTCCTTCCATACAATCCCTCTAACGATGTCATTTTTATGGATGACTAATATGTTTTGTTACAAGAAATTTCAGCTAGAGGCAAATAATCTTTCCACTTGTACTACTGGTCCATGTAGTACATTCTTAGAAAATATTCCAGAATGATTTACCCATTTTGTTTGGTCCTCTGTTTGTGGATGATAGGTTGAACTAATGTTTAAATTATATACCTAGGGTTTCAAATAGAGTTTTCCAGAATTTGGATGTCATCCTATCATCCCTATCTAAAATTATATTTTTAGGTACCCCATGCAATCTAAATATATCTTGGGAAAAATTGTGAGCAATAATCGATGCTCCATCAATTAAGCTTCCAAGGATTAAGTGGGCCACATTATTATGTCTATAAACCACTACTAAAATGGAAATATGCTTATTCCTAGACATGGGTAATCCTTGAAAAATTTCCATGTTGATTATCTATCATTTCCATTACGGCACGACATGAGGTTGTAGGATTCTTGTTGGATGTTGGTGTTCTACTTTTACCCTATAGCATTCAAAATATCTAGCTACAAATCTTGTGACATCTTTCTTCATGCCTTTCCAAAAATAAAGGAGTTTAACGTCAACTATAATTTAGTGACTACTAGATGCCCCAAATATGGTGTAGAATGCACTTCTTTCCAAACAAGGTTCCTCAAATTAGGAGACTCTTGCACATACATTATGTCTCTGTACCTTAACAAACCATCTGGTTCAAACAAGAACCCATCTTATATATGGTCTTGTGGGTTAATTAGAAGAGATTCTTTTACCTACTAGTAATATATATCACGTACTAATTGTTGTAGAACCTATTGCCTAAAATTTATGTGGACTGGTGTCATAACAACTATATGATGTATATGACTCAAAGCATCTACCACATGATTCTCTTTCCCTTTGATATAACTAATCTCAAAGTCATAGCCATAAGTTAATTCCAACCACCTCCTTTGGCATGCATTAAGATTAGCTTGGGTGAAAATGTATTTCAACCCTTGATGGTGAGACCAGAGCTTAAAGGGTTTCCCATCAAATAATGATGCCACCGTTGTAAAGCATGAACAATTGCATATATTTCTAAGTCAAGGGGGACATAATTTAACTCAAAGTTCTTAAGATTTCATGATTCATAGGCAATCACTCACCTAACTTGCATTATCAGCCCACTTAAGCCTTCCTCAAAGGCATTAGTTACTACCATATGTCCTTCTAGATCTACTACCTTTAGTATCGATGTCGAAGTTAACTTCTGTTTAAGAAGTCCAAAGGCCTTCAGACACTTTTCTAATCATTTGAATCACTTCCCTTTTCTTTGAAGAGAAGTAATGGGATATGATATTTGATAAAAGTTTATTACAAATTTCTTGTAATATCCAGTCAGGACCATAAAGCTTCTTATCTCATGTACATTTTTAGGGGTTCATCACTCTGAAACAACCTTTATTTTGGTTGGATCCATAATTATGCTCTTTGTTGATATAATATGTCCCAAGTACTGCACTTCTTTTTGGAAGAACATGCATTTAGATAATTTCCCATATAAATGGTATTCTCAAAGTCATTTCAAGACTATTTGGAAATGCTACATGTTTTATTCTTCGTTCCTAGAATATATTAAGATATCATCAAAGAACACCCAAAAAAAACCAAGACAATCATGAAATACATTGTTCATTAAATTCATGAATGCAGTTGGGGCATTGGTAAGCCCAAAAGGTAGTACAATGAACTTATAATGCCTATAATGATTTATGGATGATGTCTTATGAATATCCTTGTCTCTAAGTCTCAATTGATGGTACCATAACCACAAATCTATTTTGGAAAATACTATGGCCCCTCGCTTTTGATCAAACATATTATCAATGAGTGGTAAAGGATACTTTTTTTTATTGTTACTTTGTTTAGCATTTTTTAGTCAATAAAAAAATGAAGGGTGTTATCCTTCTTCTTGAGACATATCACAAGTGTCCCCCATGGTGACACCCTAGGTCATATCAATCCTTTAATCAACAACTCTTTCAACTATGCCTTCAATTCCATGAGTTCCACAATTTTTATTCTATAAGGAGATTTTAATATATGCTCATCTCTTGGTATTATTGCTATGGAAAAATCAAAAAATATTTTGGGAGGTAGTTCTGGCATCTCCTTAGGAAACACATCCTGATAATATTGAAGATAAGGATATTTATCTTCAAAGTATTCTTCTTGATTAATTATCCTCTGTATAGTCAGAAAATGGAAGCACTTCCATTGTAGACTGGTTTATCTCTTCGAGTAAGTGGTTTGGGGTCATGTCAAGAGCCTTGAATGGGTATCTGACTTGGATCTAGCTTTTCCCCCTGTTCTTCCCCATTTCCCACTTTTCTCTGGCCTATTTCTGGCATCCTAAATTGCAAACCTAAGATTTTTGACCTCAGGGTCAAAATCAACCTTTCTGGGTCAAGGTCAACCTTGAGCCTGACCTAGGTCAAGGTTGAACTTGACCCTGACCTAGGTCAGAATCAACCTTGATTCTGACCCAGGGTCCAGATTTCAAGTTTCAGGGGTTTTCGGATGTCAAGCTTCGGAAAGATTTAATTCCCGCTTCTGGGTCGACTATTTCGGTCTTCGGGGAAATGAATCTTGAAATTATATTTAATATAGGTCAACTTATAGGGATATAGGTCTAATGGGAATTTAATTATCCTATGTAGGCCTCTCTAGAAGATTGTGCCCTAGATTTGTATATAAGGAGGCTTTCTCCTCTCATTTTCTCTAAGGAGCAAGACTTGAAAAGCTAAGACACAAGAAGAAATTTCATCCATCCAAACTCTATGCATGATATATTGAAGCAAGCATCCACTCTCAAGAATTCAATCACTCAAAGACATTCAAGCATTCAATTCATCAAGGAGATCCATTGGTAGCCGTTGAAGGATTCAAGCTCTATGAAGCCCTCTTGTTGAAGATTTCTTCATCCACATTCCTCCAAGCCTCTTCCTATTCAAGGATCCAATCAAGATTGGTTCTAAAGATCTACAAGCAATTGATTTGAGACATCCTACATCCAACATTCTACATTCTACATCCATTTGGTGCATACATACTTGTGGATCCATGGATTCAAATCCGCCACAAGGGTTTCTATACAAGCAAGATGAATTCATTTATTTGCTTTGTTTATTTATGCAATTTCAATTATATTATAAGGTTAATTCCAAAACCAGGGTTTGACCAAGGCAAACCCTTCCCCCCC
>MU224894.1:1486617-1504531 GCA_018584345.1 Thuja plicata
CCCCCCCCCCCCCCCCCCCCCCCCCCCCAAAAAAAAAAAAAAACCACTTTTCTTGTAGGGACAAGTTCGGAACAACGAATTGGAGTGCAGATTTAGATACCCTTTTCGACAAACTTTCAAGATCTGAAACATATTTTCTGTGGGACTATGTAGGTCATAATCATAAATTTTGGGTCAAAGGTGACATTCATTTTTGGGTCAAAATTTAACCTGAGCCAGATTAGGAAAATATTTCTGGGTTTTCTTTGTCTCTGCATTTCTGTTCTAGATTCGGTTGTAGAATTCCCAGAAACTCGGTGCGGACACCCGAAAATAGCATTCTTTAGATCTGTTGCATTTTAAGTTTAGTACATATCTTCAATTAATTTCAATTAAGGTTTTGATCTTTCTAAATATACTACACACTCTCTTCTATAAAATGGGAATCTAAGGTTTTCCTCTTTATTCTCATTTCCAATCGATTGATTCATTTATGCATTGATCCTTTCTTTGGGGTTAATCAATTTGGATCCTTCCTTTGTGTATTTGAGGTTAAAAGGAACATCTTAGCTTCCTCACACATCATCAACACTTCATCATCATTCAACAATTATACATTCAATATTTATCCTCTTACATTTTGGTGAACCCGCGATAGACAACTCTTTCTTTTTGGTGTTAGATTTACATTTTTATGTTAGATCTTGAATGCATATTAGACTAAATTTATTTTATGTTCTTGCATTTACATTTCAAAAAAATTAAAATCAAAATCTTGTGTTTCCCAAATTAGTTCATTTGCATTGCTTGGTGCATGAGCTTTACTACTTCTAGTCCTACTTATAGTATCCCGATTAGAAGAAGCTGTAGAATTATGGGTTCCTTTGATCCTGAGTCTTCCTCTCCTTTCCTTAGGATCCTAGATGAAAATTTGACCACTCATGATTCCAATCCTTCTATGGAGCATAACTCTTATCACTCATCTCATTATGAGGATGATGTTTTAAGAGTTCCTCCTAAACAAGTCCAAAAACTTTCAACTGAACTTGATAAAATGGGAAATTAGCTTATTCAAGAAAACCATAATCAAGATTCTATCCAAGCTAGAGACGCTCTTAATAAATTCCTTTGTGATATTGATCAAGGTGTTAACCTCTTTCATGGTATTACTCATCTTGTGCATTTGAATGTTAAAATTTTAGCTCAAGAGGCTCAAGATCTAGGATTCACTCCTCCTGTCACTAGTGGGGAACCTTCTTCCATTTCTTTACCTAGCATTCCTACTTACACTCCTCCTTTGATGACTACATCTCTTCCAATTCCATATATTCCTGTGAGTGTTCCATCGGTGTCTCTACCTATCTCACAACCTTCTTACCATAGTGTTACTTTTTCTTATTCCAGTCCTCTTCCAATTGTGGTTCGAAGTGTTCCACCGGTTGTGTCTTCCATTCATGCCACTTCCTACACTTTTCCTAGTGTTCCTAATATTTATATGCCGCCTATTTCTTCTAATGATTCCATAATCATTATTTTGGCTCAAACTGTGTCATCTTTACAACAACAACTTGCATCCTTAACCCAATCCAAGTTTAGTATTCCCACATGTGACATGGGTAGTCCTTTATCCTTAGACATTATTCGTGCTACTGTCCCTCAGCAAGACAATATGCCTCATCTTGAGAATTACAATGGTAAAGGAGATCTTGTCACTCATGTTAAAACATTTCAAATCCTTTGTAGTGATTATGCTAAAGCCCATAGGATTTTAGCCAATTTGTTTGGTAGAAATTTTTGTGATAAGGCCTTGTAATGGTATTGTTCTTTACCTCCTTATTCTATTGATTCTTTTCCTAAAATTGCTAATACTTTTATCCATTAATTTCAAAATAACATTGGTCCACAAGTTTCCTTAACTGATTAAATGCATTCTAAACAAAACACTAAGGAAAAATTGACTGATTTTATTGGTAGATTTAAGCATTTGTATGCTTAGATTTCTTATCCTGTTCCTGATATTGATATTCAACATATGTTTATTTCAAATTTACAAAAGGATATTAGAGATAAGATTTTGCTTACTGAATTTACCTCTTTTCAACAAATTTGTGTAGCACTTCATCATTATCAATTACAAGTGAGTCAATTTGAGAGCAACACTCTAATGGCTCTTGTTCTAGTTGATAAGAGTGATGATGCTCCTAATCCTAACAAGTTTCAGAAACCCAACAACTATGTCAAGATAAATAAGTAGGTGAATGCAGTCGCTGATCAAGTTGCTTTTGCATCCAACAATGCCACTTCTGCATCCACTTCTTTCCATATGAATCGTACGTTTACTCCTCTCTCTGAATCTTTACATTCTATTATGAGTAGGTTGTTAAGTGCTAATATGATTACCTTTCCTCCTATTCAACCTCTTGTCCCTACTATGATGGCATCAAAATCCTTTGATTCTAAAGCTTTTTGTCAATACCATCGACAGAATGACCATGATACTGAGAAGTGTTATTCTTTAAAGCATAAGGTTCAAGAATTAATTGATTCTAATGCTTTAGCAGTTGATAATTTTGATGGTAGTGGGAACAAATCTATCTCTCCTCGTAATCAAAACCTTCAAATTTATACAAATCCTTTACCTACACATGATACTAATACCATTGTTCAACCATCTTCTATGGATATTGTTTATGATTCAAAGATGGATGATCTCAATCACATTGTTAATAATGTGAAGCATGTTGGTTTGTCTCAACTTGTATCTCCACCCCAGCGTCAATCTCAACCTATTGTTCAAGTTCCTCCACTTCAATCTCAACTTTAAGTTCCACCTAAACCTCAGAAACAAACTAAGGATAAATGACCTAGGGAACTCTCAATCACCTTTGATGATTCTGAGACTATTAAGGCTCCCGATGGTCCCCTTTATATTTATGCTAGGACTGCTAAGATACCTACACGTGGTTATCTTGTTGATCCCATGTCTTTAATAAATATCATTACTGAGGAAAACCTTTTAATTACAAAACTACAACGTGATTGTTATGATACATCTGATGCATGGATCCAAACTTGTAATGGTTTTCTCTATCCTTCACTTGGTTCTATTAACTTGCATGTTGAACTTTGTATTAAAGTTGTAGATACTACCTTCATTTTCATTCCTAATTCTGATCAGTTTCAAGTCAAATTTGGTTTGCCTTCGTTAACTGCCATGCATTTCGTTGCTTCTCCTATTCATAAGTGTATTACGTTCATTCATAATGGAGAAGTGAAAACAATTAATCATAGTTTGTATCAACCTTCTAGGCCTAGAGATTTTTCTACTCTTGATTTCTTTTGGCCTTCATTACCTAATTCACGTCCTCCTTGCCCTGATAACATTTTTTGTTCATATCAAGCCTATAAACATCGCAAGATTGTCAAGTTAAGCATGCCTCAAATAGATCTTAACCATGGTCTTTTTCCCACTCCTTCTATACCTCCTTTATCCATTACTTCTAGTTTTATTAATCAACCTCCCAGTGTTGCTTCTCAGCCTACTGAAAATCCCCCTCTCAAGCTTGTGAAAGAACCAGTTGTTGTTCCTCCTAGTTCTCAACATGTTTCAAACAAAGCGAAGCGTAACTGATCTGCTAATGAAATTTTTAAGAAGCGTAGGGCTAAAGCTAGGGCCCGTGCCTTTGTTCTTCCAAATTCTTTACCTTCTTTTGACCAGCCTATGCCTGATGTGTTGGAAGAAGTTAGTATTAATGATGATTCTATCCACATTGTAGATCCTATTTTAATTAAAATTTATGAGGAAAATACTCTTGATGATCCTATTAGTCCTAGTGATGAATATGAGACCATCGATATGGATATTGATTTACCTCATATGCTTTCAACTCAATTGATAATTACACCTAGTATCAAACAACGCGATTCTCAAGAGGATCCTTGTTTGGAACTAGCTATTATTCCTAGTGTGTTGGATATAGTCCCTCTTGCGAGTTGCCCACCTTCCCTAAATGATATAAACCAAGATAGGGAGAATAGGCGATGCGCTTGATTGGCTGGTCCTTCATGGTAGCCTTTTTTGTGTTTTCCTGTTGTATTATGTTTCTCCCATAATATGTTTGCTAAATGTTTGTTAGATTCTTTTATACGACCCTTGTTACTTTGTTGGTGCAAGGTGATAAAGGAATCAAGCTTGTTGTACAATTCCTCTATATGTATCTCTATTCTTCTATATGATGTTTTCATGTTATGTTGTACTAGTGCTATTGTTCGTAAATGTTTTCCTTGTGTAGTCCGCTTAGATCTATGACATGGTAGCATTGATTCTCTTTGGTCTCCATATTGTGGTCCAAAAAGACTCTTCTTCGTAACTCTTGCATTTTATTTCCTCCATTGTGATTGTAGTTCTACTTTCTTTGGGGAATGATGTCAATTCATTTGCTATAATATCATACATATATATTATCTTATGATCATACTGACCCCATAGTAGGTAGATCCCTTCTATGTTCTTTCTATGTTTATGTGGTATTTCCCTTGATTTGTCTTCGTTTGGAGGCATCTCGTAGTGGAAATGTAATCAGTAGAGTTGTTTATGTTTCTGTTAAAGCCATTGCTCCTGTTAAAGTGTTAACAAAGACTTTAATGTGGTGGCATACACTCTACTCACTTTTTGCACACACGTACATTCAAAGTATTTCAAACTTAAATTTTTTTCCCTTTATGGATTAAAGACTAATCCTTAAAGCATGGATTTTTACTTTATAGGATCTCTTGATCCCTCCAGTTTAAATTTATATGGATCTCTTGATCCCTCCAGTTTCAATTTACTATGTTTTGATCCCTTAAGGTCATAAGGTATCCTTAAGAATGGATCTTCCTAATGGGTTGAGTAGTGGGTAGCCACATTCACTAGGTGGTTCAACTTCATCTTTCCAGTTGTATTGTTTCCTTGTGTGGTTCACAATGGGACATAAGTTCTCATTGGGCGAGGTAGTCACACCCTCTCTCTTTCTCTCTTTGACTGGTGATATCTCTCTTATTGTGATCTTAGGGTTGATAAAGACTTAATTACCTGGGGGATTGAGGATTCCTTTGTCCCTTTTGATTTCAATAAGATTATATTTTCTTCATGATCTCCTTTACCAAGAGTTTGCATCGAGTCCATACTCTTGCTAAAGTGGGGGCTAAATGTATAGTCAGAAAATGGAAGCACTTCCATTGTAGACTTGTTTAGCCCTCCGTGTAAGTGGTTTGAGGTCATGTCAAGTGCCTTGAATGGGTCTCTGACTTGGATCTAGCTTTTCCCCCTGTTGTGCCCCATTTCCCACTTTTCTCCGGCCTGTTTATGGAATCCTAAACTACAAACCTGAGATTTTTGACCTCAGGGTCAAAATCAAACTTTCTAGGTCAAGGTTGACCTTGACCCTGACCAAGTTCAAGGTTGACCTCAACCCTGACCTAGGTCAGAATCAAACTTGATTCTGACCCAGGGTCCAGATTTCAAGTTTCTAGCGTTTCCGGATGTCGGGCTTCGGAAAGATTTAATTCCCGCTTCTGGGTCGACTGTTTCGGTCTTTGGGGCAATGAATCTTGAAATTATATTTAATATAGGTCCACTTCTAGGGATATAGGTCTAATATGATTTTAATTCTCCTATGTAGGCCTCTCTAGAAGATTGTGCTCTAGATTTGTATATAAGGAGGCTTTCTCCTCTCATTTTCTCTAAGGAGCAAGACTTGAAAAGCTAAGATGCAATAAGAAATTTCATCCATCCAAACTCTATGAATGATATATCTAAGAAAGAATCTAATATCAAGCATTCAATCATTCAAAAACATTCAAGCATTCAATTCATCAAGGAGATCCATTGGTAGCCATTGAAGGATTCAAGCTCTATGGAGCCCTCTTGTTGAATATTTCTCCATCCACATTCCTCCAAGCCTCTTCCTATTCCAAGATCCATTCAAGATTGGTGTTGAAGATCTACAAGCAATTTATTTGAGACATCCTACATCCAACATTCTACATTCTACATCCATTTGGTGCATACATACTTGTGGATCCACAGATTCAAATTCACCACAAGGGTTTCTATACAAGCAAGGTGAATTCGTTTATTTGCTTTGTTTATTTATTTAATTTTAATTATATTATAAGGTTAATTCCAAAACCAGGGTTTTACCAAGGCAAACCCCTTTCTCCCCAACAAACAAACCATTTTTCTTACAGGGGCAGGTTTAGAACAATGAATTGGAGTGCAGATTCAGATACCATTTTCAACAAACTTTCAGGATCCGAAAACAAATTTTCTATCGGACTATGCAGGTCAGAATCATAACTTTTGGGTCAAAGGTGACATTCATTTTTGGGTCAAAATCAGACCTAAGCCAGATTTGGAAAAGATTTCTGGGTTTTCTTCGTCTCTGCGTTTCTATTCCAGATCCAGTTGTAGAATTCCCAGAAACTCAGTATAGACACCTGAAAACAAAATTCTTCAGATATGTTGCATTTTAAGGTTAGTACATGTCTTGAATTCATTTCAATTAAGGTTTTAATATTTCTAAATCTACTACACACTCTCTTCTATAAAATGAGAATTTGAGGTTTTCCTCTTTATTCTCATTTCCAATCGATTGATTCATTTATGCATTGATCCTTTCTTTGGGGTTAATCAATTTGGATCCTTCCTTTGTGTATTTTAGGTTAAAAGGAACATCTTATCTTCCTCACACACCATCAAAACTTCATCATCATTCAACAATTATATATTCAATATTTATCCTCTTACATCCTCTTTAGTTCCATTTCACCTTGGTGCCTTGTCTCGTATATAAACATGTCATCATTGTAGTTGATTTCTTCATACTCATTCAAATCTTCCATTTTGACAAAAAAAAATTGACACTTTCTTCTCACTTCATCTTAGTTTTATGGTAGAGTGTTGTCTCAAATTGACCTCATGTTGAATTCCTTGTAGATATACTTTATTCACTAGGTCATCTAAACATTGTACTATTTTTGTAAAACAATCAACTCTAGCTCGATGCTTCAATAACCAGTTCATTCCTAGAATAATATTGTATGAGCCTAAGGGTGCCACATAAAGATTTAATTCTATTGTGAAGCCTATTAGTTCAACCTTGGCCTCAAACAAACATTTCTCTACCGGAGCTCTTGACTGGTTCACATATTTTACTAACAATGAGTTAACCATAAAACTAACTCTTTTAGGAAATTAGCTTAACATTATAGGTGAAATAAATTTTTTTGTTTCTCTAGTATCTACTAGTACTATTATGATTTCCATAAAGCATACATGTAGTCTTTATTTTAGTTATTCGGTACTTCTCTTCCCTATTAGCCACTATCGCATGAATTCTCTATTGAAATATTGTTGATTTGGCAGTGGATTCCTTTGAGTTTTATCACCTTGAGTTTTTTTCAAGCACTGATTGGCATAGTGCTCACCACCATAGGTGTAACACCCACCTAGAGGACCCTTTTTCTTGGTTACCTTGTTTTTTGCTTCATTTTTCTTTCTAGCATTAGAGAACCCCTTTCTATCCCCTATGGAATCTTGTTGATTTCCTTTAAATTCCTTTCCACTTATATTAATTGAATCGTATCTATCTCCTTTCTTCTTCAAGGGTTAGGAGGCTTGCGACCATTTAACCTTCTTTCATCTTCTGTCTCTAATGGTGTCACCCTTTTTTAGTTTTAACTCCCATTAAATAACTTTTTCATAGGCTTTAGTTGTGGTGGATGGTGCAAGAACGTCCATAGGACCACCAATTCAATTATTAAGACCCATGATGTACTTCCTCATACAACATTTCTCATCTTCTTTGAGTTGAGGTACATACTTAAGTAGTCAGTCAAATTTCTTTGAGTACTCATCAACAAAGATATCTCCTTGCCGAAGGTCTTGAAATTCTTATAATTTATGCTCATAGAAGAGTTGAGGCAACCATCTTTGCCTAAACAATTATACAAAATTATCCTAAGTTACCTCCGGAGACTTTATATCTAGCTCGACCCTCTTGTTTTCCCACCAACTGACAACTTCTCCTGTCAATTGGTAAGCTCCCCAAACCGCTTTGTGGGTCTGAGTGTAATCCTGGATATCAAAGTACTTTTCCATTCTAGTCAATCATACTTATGCAACATCCCCTAGGACCATCCCATCATATTGAGGTGGTTTGACTTTCTTCATATATTATGATATAATTTTGATCCCAGGATTTCTTTTGCTAATCTCGGTTTGGGTTTGGGATTGTTCCCCCCTATATTCACTAGTATTCTCTTACCTATCATCACTACTCCTAGTCTGAGACTTGATTTCCCCATCCCTATTTTCATCTAGGTTTCCTATACGATGCTCTAAATATTCGAGTTTGGTTTGGATTTCCTACATCATTTGTAAAAGTCTATCAAGTTTCCTAGTTGTTGTGTCTAGGGTTCTAGACCTGCTATTATTGTCCCTTGTGTTATCCATGCTACAGTTTTGTTTCAAATTACCTAGATAATGAAAGATTTTATTTAATTCTTTTAACTAAATAATGCCTTACAATACAAATTAAATATTAACTAATGCATTTCAATTCAAATTAAAACTTAAGGTACACAATTTTTTTTTGATATTTATATTATTCACAACCATACTTTTTATTACATTTACATTGTTATATACATTTAGGAGCTCTATCTAAGAGTTTCTTTCAATGAATGTAATGGGATCTTCATGTCCTTCTAATTAGGAGTATGGAATTAACTTGTAACCCAAGGTAGGTATGTGGTGATCTATTGGCTTTACAGGCTCAACAAGACCTATAAAATGGGTTTTAGAAGAGGGTTTGGGTTTTGGTTTCATCTCGGACAAAATAAATTCCCTAACCACTGCTCTCCTTGCAAGTGTCTACTTCCACCTTTGCCTCCTAAATTTATTTATGGCTTTTGCAAAAGTTTTTGTGTCAGAAAGAAAAAGAGCATTGAGAGTAGTCATACTATTAATTCATTACCCTCCCAAGTTTGACATAAGTTAGGTCTCAATCTCTCTTTCATTTGGTTGTATAAATCCACATCCTGGCAAAAACCAAAAACCTTCATTTTAGTTCTCTCACTAGATTTCCTTGGTCACGAGTCTTAGGTTCAGTGCATAACCTGGCTCTGATACGATATGTAACAAGCTAAAACTATTTAACTGGAAAAACAAATGCAAGCTAACATTAACTAACTATTTTTTATTTTATTTTTGAAATAAGTTGTAATTCAAATTTGAATCTTAAACAAAATGGAAATATGCTATAAAAATAATATAACTTTCCATACATCATTTCTATATAATTAACTTAAACAATGAAGAACAAAATATGGTTAGAAGTTTACTGTGAATGTATACGCAGTTGGAGTCCATTCTGAATTTTTGAGATCCGTTGTAACATTGAGGAAAAGTATCACTAGGGCATTTTTACCATCCAACCATGAATCTAATAATCACCCTTGCACAAATTCTGATTCGAAGTGGCCCGACCCTTCGCAGGGGTGTAAAAATGGTGATGGTCAAGTTGTATGAGACCTGTGTTGGGTTCCTACACCAATCTAGTCGATCATACACTATAGAAACCCCTAACTAGTATGAACTTGAACTAGTTAATGTATTTGGATCCATTGAACTAATTGACACTAGCATCGCATAGTGTCACCTTGGCCAAGGTTTCTAATTACAAGCATGATTAGGCATGGAATTAAGTTCTTCACCCTACTTGACTGGGTTTTCACATCAATTACTCATTTAGAGAATAATTCAGATTTAGTCATACTAGTTCCATTTAGCACTCATAAGCTATTTATTACTAAGGTTCACTCACTTGTGGTAATCTTAATGAGTTTCTTTTTCTTTTACTCTTTCCAATCTTGGGAACAAGATCTATTGTTTAAATTACCTAGTTTATTTCTATTGAAAATTGTCAGTTGTTAACCAATAATAAGAGGTAATGTCCCTGAACTTCCTACATGTAAACATAGGTAGCACTCTTTCATATCCATGACTATGCGCTTGAAGTTGCACCCTCATGCATGCTATGTTTTTTGATAAATAAACCACCAACGATATTACTTGAATGAAGCAAATATTTACCTATTTCCCAAGTTTAGTTTAAGTTCTTAACCAATTGTCCTATTTCTAGCGCCCTCAACCCAATAGCTTTTTAGCTATATTTATTATTTCCTAAAAAATTTAATTATTTTCTTCAATTCCATGCAAAATACCATACAACATCTAAACAATTCAAATGAATGTACAAGAGAGTTCAGTCTAGAATAATTTCATTAAAGAATGCTTCCTAATTTTATTTTTGGCTTCAATAGCTTTACCGATTAATTTTAAGGTCTCATTCCATTCTCTTTTTTAAAAAAAATTAAAGAAGACAAAAATATATTATTTGTATATTATAATTGTAACAACTCATACGTACACCTATGTTCTTTAAAAAACCTCCAAACTTAAACAAGACTTTTATCTAAAACTAATTCTTAATCTTGCTCAAAATAGAACGTAACTACCATCTTTAAACATTGGAGGTAATTCAAAAATGTTTCTATTTGTTTTTTTTGCTTTGGAAATAGAAATGAGAAGAAAGGAAATTGACACCCGCCTCTCACTATCGCTGAGACTGAAGTTATAAATTAGTCCTCAACGCCTTTGCTAGCAACTTTTCCTTCATAATTTCTTCCCAACCATGAGTTTCGTATGCCTTTCTTTTTCCAGGACCCCTATGTATTTCTTCTTTCTATCCATTCAAATGATTAATATATTCTTATCAAACCGTTTTCTTTTATTCCCAAACTCAATTTCATTAACATCTCATCAATTCTTGGAATTTAGGTTCGCATTTCCAACAACATTGGCATTGTGTGATTCCAATTCATTGCCATGAGTTTTAAAAATTCATTTCATCGATTACACTTGTTACTCACTATATCATGAGTCTTAAAATATCTACTGCCATATTTCATTGTGTGGATAAATATGTGTCTTTGTTGGTTACACATTGAATTATATTTTCACATGATATCACTAATATGATAGTGGCACAAATTTTATACAATTATCATTGCCTAGCCTTGCCTTGGTTTCTAATATGCACGTGGCACAATCTTACCTCCTTAATATATAATATAATGTAAATATTAATAATAAGGTCACTTAATATAATGTATCTTGATCATTAATATAATAACAATCTAAAATAAGGACTATTAAACATATAGCACAATTACTTTAAATATTATATGATTAAGAATTATGTGATGTTCTTATTTAGTATATTGCGTTTATCAATATAAAAGATGAGAACATTAATTTATTAAAATAATTAATTTAAATTGATTAACAATTTCATTTTTTTAACAGACTTGATCAATCAATGGTTTAGGTCCAAGACGCATGATCCTAAACAAAAGAAATCCTATCAACTCAACTAGCTATCGAAGTTAGACCAAACTAGCAACCTAGTTCAAACCTTCACTTTCTAGGCTTGGTATCAATCTTGACCTAGCCAATAATTACTAGTTTAGAAACTTGGATAGCTCAAAGCTCATGACCATGCTTGCATCCCATACCTGGTGATACTTTTCCTCCCTCCTCAAAGGATGATCATCTTCGACAACCTCTAAGTCAAAGAAATATTGTTAATCTGAAATCATCTCAATTATAATACATTTAAAATATATCAAATTACAACTCAAGATTATGAACATAAGATATTATCATTTTACTTATATAAAACCCGAACCATTGTTCCATTGAAATACATGAAATATAAACATCCATGGTAACAAATCAAAACATAATAAGGTTTCAATAAACAAGAGGGACATGACACTTGTTTTGGAGGGACTACGCTAATTATCTCACTTGAACTACCAAAATATCTCAAAATTGAACAAATATGTGAAGTGTGAGCCTTGAACTTTTGGAATTTGGTCTTGATTTTTTTATTATCACTTTTCATGTCAGATTTTTATCAAAATTAACCTTGTGGCTCATATAAAAGATAGTAGCTTTCCTTGTATGGGTATACAATTTTATTGATAAGAAGACTTTGCCAAATTGAATATACATATCTAAAAAATTGAAGGATAATTGGAACCATCAAATATTCTTTAAATATTATTGAAGTCTTCATCAATTATCATCCATCATGATGAATATTTCAAGGAATATTAGACGATGATAGGGAATCACTAATTGGTGATTAGATTGTATCTCTCCCCAAGGGTTTGGTATAATTTTATGTCATTCTTATATTTCTAAGTTGTAGCTTTGGATATGATATTTATCATTTATGTGATTCATACATTCTTGAGTTAGTTTATACACCACCATTTGATTGCTTCGTCTAGGGTTTACTCTAATATGCTTGAGTGAGACTCTTGTTTATATTTATGCATTCTATTGATTGCCAAAACATTAGACACAATTAAGGTTCAGATGTCATACTTTAATTTTAAATTCAACTTGGCTATCTGTGGGGTGGAAATACCAAAGCAAGGGTGTGACTAAGGCAAGCCCCTATATAGTCACAACCCTTTTCCCCTCTCTTTTTTATTATGAAAGTTCAAATTAAGAATATATGATTGAGACAACTTAGACAAATACTAATAGAGCAATTTTGAGACAAAAATATTGGTCCATGTCGTCTAGCACCATAGTCCTTCATGTTTGAGTTAAAATTTCAAGGAATAAGAGTTATGAGCCTTTTGATACCATATCTCAACAACTTTGTATAGTTGGACACCTTGTGGACTAACACGTCTATTGGTGTGATTAAGTGTCGTACCTAGTAAGTCTTTCTCCTAGGTTCTAAATACAAATGTACTTAAGTTTACTTAGGTTCCACATAGGAACATTCCCACTTTCAGTGGTGTTATCACACTATCATTTTTCCATCTTAAGTGGGACTTCCAACTTAGGTGGGTGATCCACCTCTAGTGGATTTGTTACACTCACTTTTCCAGCATAGGTGGGTGATAAGTTATCACTTTATGTCTCATGTCATAAGAATAAGACACTTGTCATAGTTTTATACTTTCCCAAATCTCACCTTAGCCTATTCAACTAAAGGCTCTCCTATGTAATATAAATTAATTCAATTGATTCCACTGATTCAATCTCTTGTATTCTTGATGATAATATAGTTTATTCTTGTCATATTTCTCTTCTATTTTATTGTTCATTCCATTAGGTGTCTACATATTGAATGGATATCTTGATAACCAAATCTTATAGCACCTAGCTCACTAGAAAGACAATTTTAGAATTTTCTTATTGTCATAGGTGAACATCTGTACCATGTTTCATATCTATTAATATCTATAGCTTTATTTCTATTTATTAGTATGTTTTATCTATTTTTGTTATCTTTTATGCATGCTTATGGGCCTAATTATCTCACATTTAAATCAATAAGTCAATATTTTGTGCAACAAAGGAATAGAACTCAAGTTGTTTGACTCTCTTTGATCATAGTTAGTCAGGCATAACACCTTTGGCTTTTTTGTATACCATTTTTTTATGGAAGAGAGTTTGGTTCTGGTTAAGTTATAATCTATATTTGTCCATCACTTTTCCACATCAAACAAGGTGCTACTACTCATGCCTCACAACCATTCACCTCCACCAGTGTGTCTAACAACCCAAATAATATCTTCTTTGACTTTTAATCACATAACACTATTGATCTATATCTATTTTCAAGCATACAAACAATTTTTCAACCTTCTGATATATTTTTCTCTACACAACAAGTCACAACATTTTGAACACAAAAAATGCAGAAATGACAGAAACAAAAATACTTTGTTATTTGTTATCTCTTCAACACTACTTCAAGGTGCAACCTTCATAAACTACAATTAAAAATATTCTAAGATGCCTTTCTCAATGAGAATCATTGCAAAATATAGGGTTTTTTTCAAAGACAACTACTACTATTGTATAAATTCCCTCATTTAACATTTAATATTACTGTATATTTCTCAATTTAATATTTGCATTCCCCTCTATTTGAATATAGATTTTTACTATGTACTTTTATGATACCATGTGTATGGTAGAGCTTGGAAACTATTTGTTGTTTTCTTATGTGACTACCCTTAAAAGATGCTTTTATTATTATGTTAGATTAGAACACTGAAATTGTTGATACTCTCATCGAATGATAAGTTTCTTGTAAAGGTCGCTTCCTATATGACTTAGCTACTAATTACTATTTACATAAATAAAAGATATAATGCATTAAATAAGGACATAAATGGTTTTTTAGAAAGAACCAGGTACTTGAAACCATGAGTATCTTAACTGCAAACACAGTCAAACTTTTATGTGATGGAAACTGGGGCCTAAATCCTCACATTCAAATATTATCTATATGAAAAATTAGAAGTGGACCTAAGTAGAATGATCATTATAGAGTTATACATTTTTTTATGGAGTGTATAAACATAAAGCATCATTTCCTAAGAAGTATAATAATTATATAACTTCTGGACAAATCATCATTGAATCAATCATACAACTAAAAAAATATAGCTGTCCTAAACCAAGTTTATCATGGTGAGTAAATGAGTCCAACATTCTTGAAGGAAAATTTCCATTTTCTTTTCACCTCCATAAGTTTTCACTAATAGTTTTACTCACTATGAATGTATAGGTAGATTGTAATTATGATCTTGGAGATTATATGTACAAGCCATGATATAGTGGGTGAGCCAATCTTCCTTGAATAAGAACAAGTGCAACAATTAGATAGTGCACATCAGATATTTTTGGCCCAAATGTAGGCTCAAATACAACTAGGAAATTTCCCAAACTGGGTCAACAAAGGTTACTATTTGGCGTAAGGCCATGGGAAGACCCAAACACAACGTTAGTTACAATTACTCATATTACACACATAAACCCATTCTAGCCAAGGTTGACTATTAAGGGTCGTATAATAATGAAAAAAGAAACCCACCAGTATACAAACTCAAAAGGAAGCGGTCAGGTGTTCAACTTTGATATAATAGATAGTGAAGGGACTGAAGCAAGGGTCACTTTCTTCAATGAGGCAGTGGATTCTCATTATGATAAAACTTAATTTGGGTCTATATACACATTGTCCAGTGGCGTAGTTAGGTCTGCTAACAAGATTTATAAAAAGGTAAATAGAGGGTTAGAAATAACTCTCTTAGTTGAGTCAAAGGTTACTCTTTTTGATGATGACCCCTCCATTCCAAAACATCACTTTTGTTTCGTACCTCTTGACAAAATTGTTGAGACTCTGAATAATATAGTTGTAGATGATATTAGAATTATTATTTGTGTGGAACCAAGCTCTACCATAAGAGAAAGATATGGGATGAAGGTTCTGTTGGTTGTTTTTCCTATTTTGAAGTTTGCCCTAAAATTTTTGAGAATGCCTGCTTTTCCTGTACCCTGAAAGTTGAGTTCATAGTTGAAAATGGTAATATCTTGCTGCAAATAAGTCTGTTGACCTCAAAATCCTTTTGAAAAGACTAGAAACCCTAAGCCTTTGGGTAATTTTCATTCAAAATATGAAAAAGCCCTAATTTCTAAGTCAGGGTTATGTTTTAACATTACCTTTTTCAAGCATAGGTTATGAAATAAATCATGTGCTTTTTAGGTAGGTCGCCAAGTCTCTGAATGTTGAAAGAATATTACATTTGGTTTAGAGACTCAGCGAAATGCTCTTGTCGCATTATCTCCAAGAGAAAAGGAATATGCCACTTTGGTTAAGAGATTGAGCGACAATCGTCCATCAGATGAAAGATCTAACGGTGGTCGAAAAGTCTCGCAATAAGCCTTGCAGTTAGTAAATTATTTGGCGACTTTGATATACTGTGGTTGTGGTGTCTCCAGATCAAATCAGAGTTAAGTGGTGAGTTTTAAAGATTACATTATCACTCAGTCTCAGGATAAAAATTTAGTTAAGGTAAAAGATTCAGAGACTTGGAGATAATTGTAAGCGAAGAAAAGATATACGGTTGTCGCATAGTCGCTGATCAGTTTTGACAAGTCAACATTCATTCAGCGATTAAGAGACAAGCAGTAATAAAGAGACATGTGTTCCAAAATATAAGTGATTAAAATATGCAGTCACATAGTCTCAGAATGTGAATTTTGACATCTGGCAACTAAGAGA
Organism: Thuja plicata; assembly: GCA_018584345.1. Taxonomy (NCBI): domain Eukaryota; kingdom Viridiplantae; phylum Streptophyta; class Pinopsida; order Cupressales; family Cupressaceae; genus Thuja; species Thuja plicata. The sequence continues at coordinate 1,502,805 of MU224894.1, forward strand.
CTAAAGAGAATATTATATTCTTGTCGCCAGGTCTCCAAGTAAGTTAGGATTTCTATGAAGGTTTTAGTGACTTAGCGAAGCCGTTGAATGACGACAGATGAGAAATCAACGATAGTCGTCAAGTCTCCAGGTGAAAAGGTTAAAGGTAATTTCTTTAAGTGACTTAGAGACAGAAGGAAATAAATGTAACATTGAACTATAGTCACCAAGTCTCCAGTATAGAATAGTTAAGTGATAATTGTTTAGTGATTAAGTGACATAGGCTTAAGTCATGAAGTCTCATAAAGGATTAATATGATTAAGAGACTTAGCAATAAGTGTCTAATTAAAAGGAGATCTATGGCGGACGGGATGTCGCATGATAAAATTAGAGTTAGGATTTTCTTTCAGCGACTTGGATTTCTTCAGTCACGTGATCGCCAGAAGCTGACTAAGGTTAAACTAAAGTAAAGGAACACATGTTGTCACCAGGTCTCTAAAAGAATTCAGAGTTAAAAGAAATGTTAAGTGACATAGAGATAAAGCACAGTCGCTAGGTCGCCAGATAAGGAAAATGACGAATACAATGAGGAAAAATTAAAATTGATGCTTTCATGTTATGGTTGAAAATTCACCGGCCAATAGGAAGGCATAACAGTAATGACAAGGAGGAAAATTTGACGAAAAGAGCCAATCGCATCATTTTTTTTAACCCTTGATCGATTTTAATAAGAATTTTCATGAATTTGTCATTCATACGAATTAGATTGCCTGTCATGATCAAAGGCTACGGCTAGAATTTGTATTAATGGCACAGTATGTGAAATTGAAGGCATAAATGATGAATTTTACAATAATGAGCTGCGTACTTTGAGCATTTTTCCATAAATAGACGGTATCATGTTCATTATCACTTACCTTACATTCAAATTTTCAGAAGCAGAGAATTTTTTAAGTTTGTTGTGTCTGAGAAAAGTGAGAATTGTTGCCTTTCTGAAGAGTGAATTGAGCTAAGTTTTTATAGAATTCAAAGTAATTGGTGTGATTTTTAGTGCTCTCAAATTATTTCAATACATTTCAGTTCAGAGTAAGGGTTTCCTGTGATAGATTTGTTTCAATTTTGGTGCCATAAATTGAGAACAGAACAGAACAAGATGAGTCAAGCATTGAGTATGGCTTCAACAAGTGGAAGAAATGCTGATGTAGATGATGATGCCAAGGGAAAGAGGAACTATTCAGATGAGTTCCTGAAGTTATTGCCAAGTTCTAAACAGAATAAGAAAGAAAATGCTGATATCCTGGTTGATGAGTTGGTCAACATTAGAGATGCAAAGACACCAGGAACATCAGGTTATTCTCTGTTCAATTACTTTTATAAAAATTGTGATGGAGCTGTGCCTATTTCGAATCCTTGGACATGTGGATTGGCTAGGTTATTAGTTGCTTATGTGTTTGTAGATGCTGATTTTATTTTAGCCCTAGCAAACAATTATGATGAGCTTAGTAAAACAATTAAGAAGAGAGATGGGACCGTGTTACTTGCTTTGAATATAAATTCATTTATGCAAGCATTTAATCTTTATTACCAAACGTCAATTGAAATCAAACTCAAAAAACAAGAAGAGAGGTATGAAAGGTAGTCTGGGGTTGTCAAAAATATGATAAAGAAACACATGCCAAAGGAGACAAGGAATTATATTGCCCCTATAGCAGGTTTGGCTCCTTATTGTTATAAAGATTTAAACCAC
>MU224894.1:1504581-1514693 GCA_018584345.1 Thuja plicata
ACACATGCCAAAGGAGACAAGGAATTATATTGCCCCTATAGCAGGTTTGGCTCCTTATTGTTATAAAGATTTAAACCACTACATGAAATATATTTCCTATGCATTGTGTAGAGTGCTAGGGAGGGATAGAGGTGTAGAGAGGATAAATGCAGGTATTTTGATGATGGTTTTAGATATACAGGATGTGTATACAAGCACTAGTTATGATTCTATCTAGTATATTATTGATAGGATGCATGAGGATTTTGTTTCTATTAAGAAGAAGGATAAAGAGCCCGAGTTTCTACATTATTCTATTTTGATGCATTTATTGCTTTATTTCAATTATCCCATAATGGATATACAAAATTTGAATCCCCAAAGGTTCCATTTCAATCAGCCCAACCTCATTCAATTCTGGATCAGAGTGTGGAACTACACCACTAAAGATTGTGATTTCTATGGATTTGAGAATTGGATTTTATACCCTATAATGCAAAGCCTAGCCTAGGAGTGAACAAGACCAGGTTGCTTGCAAAAGTATTGCATCTTTTGAGGCCATGTGAGTATGTTGATAAGTAGCCTGGTGATCATAATTGGGGAGATTTCTATATGGGAAACAACTTTACAATGATAAGAGTATATGGATGTTCACATCCTCCTCATATTCTCCCATATCATGTTCCAACTAGGATAGCTGCAATGGAATTTATCTGGAAACTAATGTTGAGTGATAAAGAACACTTGGCACCACATAGAAAGGGGACATTTACCCCTAGACAGTTCAAAGTGTATCAATTTACAATTGGAAAGAAGGCCATAGATCCAATAAATAATTGGATGAGTCATTACAAGATGAGTGTAGCCTTGTGCATATGCAATGATATTGAAGGATTTATTGAGGGAGCAAAGAAACTTCTAACCCTTACCACACCATATAACTATGTACATGAAGAGGGTATGGAGGAGGATGCTATTAGAAATATTTTGGAAGAAGAAGAAGTGATGAGAAGAGCAGATAAGATCCAAGAACTTATGGAATTGGAAAGGCAGGTCAGGAGAAAAGGGATGAGTTTTGGAGGGTTCTACCCTAATTTGCCTTATCTCAAGAGGATAGATGCAATGATTGAAAATCACACACTTCTGTGTAATCAGTTGGAAGAAGCACTAGTGACACCTAAAAAGGGCCATAGAGAAAATTTAGAGTCAGAGTATGACGATGATAGTGATCAAGGCTATCCTTCTCCTAGAGCTCACCTAGATTACCATGCTGTACCATTAAAGATTTCAGTAGAAGGACATGAGTATATTGTTGACCTATCAAAGGTCTTAGAGCATGAGACTATTGACGAGCCTACATTCAAAAGGCAAAAGCTTGATATTGGTGAATCTTCACATGCTTTAACCTATGTAAGAAATGAAAAGAAGAAGGATAGAGTGAGTGCCCTTATTCCTGGTAATAGACCTTATGATCGCCAGTTGAGGAAAGAGATTAGAAAAGGAAAGAAACTAAAACAAGAGGTTGAAGAAGAAATTGAATTACCTCTCCTAATTGGTATTGATGAAAGAATTATCCATCAGCAAAAGTTCCTTGATGATGACAATTTCATCAAAACTCAAGAGTTCAAAGATTTCCTTAGGTGGAATAAACAAAGACAAGTGAGGGAACAATTAAGATTGGAGGGAGGAGAACCAATCACTAATGAGGCCCTCCTAGCCATACAAAACTATGATCCTGAGTCTGAAGAAATAACTCCTGAGGAGGCCAGGAAGTTGGTTAAAGAAAGTGGTGTGTTACTTGTTGAGGGTTGGGATCTAGCATCAGCCTTCATAATAGATCAAATCAGAAGGCAACCAGACTTGAAATTGACATCTGAAGTACAAGTTGGAGAAATGATCAAAGGATTTGGATATGATCCAAAATCTCAAGCAGTTGCAATGTGGATCCTAGCTCCTAAAGATTAGAAACCAGCTCTGTTAAGCATTCAAGAGAGCATGGTAGGAAATCAGATGGTATGGCTAGTCAACAACACAAATGACATGGATATTTCTCAGATTTTGACTTATTGGGCACATCTGAATGAGGATAAAACAAAGCATCTATCCCAGAAATGTGATACTTTGATAAGTGAGGCTAGTGCCATAGCCAAAGATAGGGAGATGTGCTACATTAAGATACATGCTTTAGAAAATTCAATTGAGGATTTGACTAGGCAATTATTGGAAAAGCCTGAAGTTATCCCTACCACACCCAAAGAAAGTGTAAATGCAGAATTCCAGACAGAGGAAACAGAGAACAATGCAGAAACAAGGGAAGGGATAAGTGAGTGTAATGAGAGGGTCTATGGACCATTAATAAATATTTTCCAGCACAGGATAGATATCCTAAAAGATAAAACTGATCTGGTACTAGCTGCATATAATAAATTACCTATTTTACTTGCTGAGGCAACTAGTTACCTTAATATTTTGAATCCTTATTTTTCAACTTGGTCAAATAGGACACAACTTTTTGAAAGGTTGGCCTCTTTACAGCCACATAGGCAAGATTTGCCAGAGATAGTGACCAAGGTTGGTGAAGAGATAGACAAAATAAATGTGACTTTAGACAATCAGATCAAGGCCTGGGTGGCTTGGAGGGAAGATTTTGACAGCAAGTTGCCTAGTAAAGAGGCATTTATTGCAAATGAAGATTTAGATATGGAATGCTACAATAAAATCCTAGATGAAGCATTCAAGGCTGAGACTGACATGAATAAATTTGTGACAGATGTTAAAGGAATTACATATGCTAATTGGGACAGACATAAAGCACAATTACAGGATATTCAAAGCTTTGGTTGGCCTGCAGAAAATGAGGTGGCAGCATGGGATGTAATGTCAAAGCCTAAGAACAAGAAGCCTGTCATATTGGACCTAGATATAATTGATGAGGAATAAAGGAATGTCAGAAGCACCTTGTACATATTTCTTGGAAGACAAGCATGTTAGTTATCACCAAGGTCAAATCAGAGACTATCCTTAACATACACAACCAAAGATGTCGAAGATCACATGAAGACAAAGGAGCAAATCGGATTTCATCCTCTGTTTTGTCTTTCCACCGCTTGGTTTATCTTGTCTTTTGTTTTATCTATATTTAGGGTTAGGTATCTAAAACCACCCGAAGCTTGTTGCATCCTTTCCTTAAGGATTCCAAGATGGTTTAGATATATATATATATATATATCAATTTTGTAACTTAAGAAGGTGGTGAAATATAATTGTAAGCCAAACTACAAATTTGTGTCTAAGTTTTTTGAGCTTTTGGTCTTTATATGTATGAATCAGGAATATAAATAAAATACAGTGCAACTTCTCTTCTATATTGTTGTTGTCTCTTTACTTATTGTGTATGCTCTTTTATGTTTAATTCATAAGGCATTTTAAGCATATTGGTTACAATGTAGCTATCTAATTGCTTGCAAGTTTCTTTTAAGGGAAGAACTAAGTTTTGTTAGTAGTTTTAGGGAGCATAACAATATCTAAGGATTTGATACAGTGATGTGGAAGTGATAGGGTAATTTGTAAGGAATCTTACTTGAGTTGCATATAGGTTGTAAGGAAATCTATAGTATCTTTATTTACTTTTCTGTGGATTTGCATCTTTTACTCTGTAGCCTAAGGATAGGCACTAGTCTAGAATTTGTCGAGTGGTTTATCATCATCCAAGTAATTCAAAATATACAAATCTCTTACATTTACAGTCAGACACATATAAGTTTAAGTAATTGTATCAAGACATACAATTCATTTTACTAATCCCTTTGAGAGAGGATTAAAATAGGTTACCCTTCCTAAGTTCTGAGAACTAAAAAAGAAGAAGGATGAACATACTTAAAGCACTATTGTTTGTTGTTATCATTTCAATAGTTTTCATGGTTAAGCTCTGTGTCAAGTTGTTTTCAGTCTTATGCAGAGTAATTTACAAGATAATACAGTAAACAAGCAGCAAATCAGTATCCACATTTACTAATACTATGAGACAACAATTATATATAGGTAATACCTGCCTGGGTGTTGTGGAACCTAAAAAGAAGGAGGTGATAATAATTTTCCCCAAATATTATCATAAATCCTCATCAATTAGAGTTTTCTCTTGCTAGGATCATTAGTTTCAAATATTGGGAGTCATAGAGTTAATCAAGTATTCAAGCACCTCTTGAAAGTTTAGCAAGAAAAAACCCTAACAGGTTCTTAGGTATACCATAAAGCTAATGGACATGTCTCAAACAGTTATAGATGCTACTCTACGGGGGGAAGCAACAAACAATGAAGGTGAAAAACTCAAACATAAATATTACTAACAATACCCTACTATCCTAGCCACGAGCAGTGTGTGTGTGTGTGTGAATACAATGGAAAAGTGATCACTACATCAATGACAACACACCTATCTATAGACCCTGATATACAAGAAACAAACCAATTAAAAAATTGGTTCAAAGAACATATTGATGATGTTAAACCAACTATGAAAAAGGTTATTGACACGACCCCACCTATTTTATGAATGAAAATTTCTTAAATTCGAGAAAAATGCTGCACATGCAACAAAACCCTTGCAGTGCATGCTAAAGGTGACTACACAATACATTAAATATGAAAAAAATTCCTATCTAGCCTACCCTAACCAATCAAATGGAAAACCATGAAAGAAAAGAATGATCCAGAATGAAGATGAAGAGTGGTGTTGCTCAAAATGTAAAATGACACTTAAAGAATACAATTACAGGCATGAACTTTAGATAAGGCTACATGACCACACTAATACACTGTGGGAAATTGCATTTGATGAAACAAAAACACAAATTATAGGAATGCCTTTAGAAAATATGTGTTCCTTAAATGTTGAGCAAGATGTAGAAAAAGGCATAGAGGAAGTTATAAGAGAAGTGCTCAATAAACAATTATTGTTCACCCTAATTGGCATAAATGAAATGTACAATAATGAGGAACACATGAAAACAACTATTACTAGGGATGAGATAATACCTTACTTGAAAAAATTAAAGAGATGTGCACTAGTGGATATGACTAGTCTTAGACTTAGTATAGTATAGTGTAACTAACTATAGACTATACATGTTAATTTATAGATACATCCATGTACATTACATGTATGTTTTAAAATCTAAACTCTACCTTAGGTCCAATTTAATATGTTTTCCCTTTGTTATTTTGGAAAAACTTTAATGTGGTAAATTACATACAAATGTTTGTTGATAGATACATGCATGTAAAAATCCAACCACAACTCTTGAAATACATGTCAATTATATCATTCTCTATGGACTACATATATTCTACATATGTTAAGATATATGTGGAGCGTTAACTACTTACAAATTGAATGCACAGTTGTCATCCTCTGGTGTTAGATGTTTTCCTTGTATTATTTTTGACAAATTTATATGTTGAATATGAACTCCACATGTTTTCTAGCCAAAAATTTGTATGTTAATTGCAAGCTAGAGGTCTCTAACTCTATGTAAAATATAATAATATTTTTTGTACATGTGTTATATTTATTACAAGATATGTGTGTGTGTGCGTCTATGCAGAATTACCTATTTCAATGGTCCATGTAGCACATATGATTTAATTGCTTTAAACTTACACTTGTTTTACTATTTTCCCATATAATTGTTAAGAATGTGTAGAAATATTTGCTAATAATAGATGGGAGAATATTTTGTTGGGAAAAACCAAGATGAGGTAGCACAAGTAGAACTCAAAAGAGAGCAAAGTCGGAAAAGAAGCTAAGCCTACTATGCTTGCCATAAAGACCATATATCTTCTCGTAGATGCCTTAAAATATTAGAATAAAGTAAAATTAGCCTTTCCCCATCAAAACCCCAGTAATATATCCCTTGTAAAACACATCAAGAATATCATATTCAAAAAAAAAAACAAATTTAACATACATTGTCATTCAACAATAATGTTGCTTTTGTCAGAACATTTTTTTTTCAAAGAATAGATGCACTATCCAACCTACACACCTGCAACATATGTAAGTAGTCCTACCTAGGCATGATTGTACACTAATAAAATACAAATCTTATTTACAAAATATACTTTAATGAAAAAGGTATTCATTGATTCTCACTGCTCAACAACATGGATCCAGAAGAAAAAACTTTCATTTTGGGAAACTTGACTCAAGTTGAAGAGATGCTTATTGCTAGATTCAACCCAATATTTCAAGTAACCCACACTACTAGAGGCCAATAAAATTATAGTGGTCACACAATTAGATTCCCACATGATATAAAAAATATTACAAGAGTACTCCCACACAGGAGACTTAGATGTGCTCATCATTAGAAGACTACATACACAAGGATAATGTTATGAATTTTATGTAAGAAAAATCCATGTTAGGAATGCACTGAAATATAAAATTAAGTATAATATGGATATTATAAATATGTTACCATAGATTTTGACCACCTTTCACAAATCCATTAATTAAGAATTGATATTTCAAACATGATCCATACCATTGAGAATACTGAAGAAAGTGTGGTGCCAAATAATGAAGAGGATAGTGATGGTGAGCAAATTGAAATGAGCACAATGAATACATTATCATTTGTTGCTATATTTCCAAACAAACATTATGAATTAGAGATTATCAAGAGAACACTAGAGCTTGAGGACAACAATAACAACTTAATTGACTAGCCTAAAATAGGATCATCACCAATAAATGAATATAATACCGAGGGCTTATTTGATATGGAATTCCCTACACTATTTCCAAATGGAGTTTCACTTCCAATGCAATCACGAATAAAAGAAGTTAAAATGCATGAGTATGCATTGCACTTGATGAGATTTCATGACCAAATATTTGGAAGACATCCAAGGTTTCAATATTTTATGTACAATCTTATGGTGTGCCATCATAGGCAAGGGATTGTGACATTTTTCATGAAAAAAATGCAGAAGAAAATATACCAACCACTATAGAAAACCTATGCACACATCTTAGAAATTTCCCTAACTCACAATTGGCTCAATAAATTATGCACTTTGGGTCTACCATGAGAGGAAAAGTCCATATTGGAACAAATGTTGTGTGGAACTATCAAACATGATCAACCAAATAGGGCCACCTACTCTATGTTTTACATAAAGTGTAGCAGACACCAAGCGACCAGACCTATAGCATGCATTATCAACTATAAATGTATCAACACCACAAAAAAATAGAGGTCGCTTAGATAATATTATTAATAACCCTCATACGACATCATTATACTTGCATCAACAATCCTCAATATTTTGAGAAGTAGTTGAAAATCTTCTTAGTGCAAAAGATCATGGTATCGATACGAGTGGAAACACTAAGGGAATATTCATATGCATCGATCATTTGGTTTCCAAATTCACCTGACATGGAAAAAATTGATTGGAATAATAGTGTGGAGGTTGAAAATCGCATTCAAAGACACACAAAATTTAGGGAGGGGACCTGCTTGCACAAGAAGTGGGAAAAAATAGAGTGTTGATACAAATCTGTGTGGAAGGAACAAAATATGTCTACTTTATCATGTGACAACATAGGTGCAAAGAAATATGAACCTGAAAGGAACTATTATAGATTAAATATACACAACCTTAAAATTATCTTACTATGGAGAGAAAATATAGATTTCCAACCTATTGTCCCACATGCACATGTTCTAAAATATATTGCAAAATATTCAAAGCATAGAGAACATCTAAAAGTTGCACTGATATGCTAACATGAATCTCCACAAGCCAAAAAATAGGTGACCCAGCCCTACTAGAATACTAAAAATTTATGACAGAGCTTGTAGCAGAGCGTGATATAAGAGCACAAGAAACATATCAAATGCTTCACAAATTGCCCCTTGTTGTCTGTATTATACCTTTCACAACTTTAAATGTTGGTCATAAAGTGTTGTGTCAACTAACAAGAACACCAAATGAAAGCACAATACAACCTAACTACTTATATTCTTACATCAATAGGCCCCTAGAGTTGGAGAGAATAACACTATTTGAATCTACATGATCTTACTCATATGTTGTAGAACATAAGGGGGACAAATGGAAAGAAAGAAAAGTAAAAGTTAATGTGAATATCTTTCCAAAGATTTATAGCATTCCAAAGGAAGATTCAGAACACTTTGAAACATTCTTTTGGAGTGAGTTACTAATATAATTTTTTTTTCAAATATAGAAATTGACATCAAAGTTACAAAAGATACAATAATGGGAAATTGGCAGCAATTGAATGATACCAAATATAAGGTAAAATATATCAATCACACCATCAAAGAAAAACCTACCACTGAAGAAGAATGTAGTAGTGAAGGTGATGTGAACACATTAGACACAGTGGACATGAGGGAGAGAGAGATAATTTCATGAATGGTACTTGCAAGTATTACCAACCTAGATGAACTTGTAATGCCTAGAAAGCGTGAATTTGATTACAACTACTAGTGGGACCGAGTCATCATGCCACAATATTTGTATGAGACTCCACTAAAATTTATAGGCATGAAAAAGACATACAACCAAAGAGGGAACTTACCAATTAGCCTCAATGCCCCTGATTATACAGTATCACCAAAGCAAAATATTGTGCTCTCAATAATTACACACTACAACAAGGGCCACTCAGATGAACCATTGCGCATGATCATTCAAGGGACTAAAATTAAAGGAAAATCATACCTGATAAGTTGTATAGGAAGAGTCCTCCAGAGAATGGAAATAGATCCAAATAACCTAATACTTATACTAGCTCATGCTAGAATTGTTACATTTAACATACATGCTTCAACAATACATTCTACATTTAAAATTCATATCAAATAAATGCAACCATTACAAGGACAAATGCTAACTACGTTCCAAGAAGAGATGAAGCAAACAAGGTATGTCCTCATTGATGATATGAGTTTCATATGATCCAAAATATTATTGGAAATAGACACGAGGCTACAAGAGACCTTTCCCCACCAACAACATATTTGCTTTGGTGAAGTGTCCATAATTTTGGCTGGTGATCTTGCGCAATTGCCACATGTAATGGGTCAACCTATTTATACATCACATTCAAATGTGATAGCAATATGGCACCAATTTACAAAAATTGTCACCTTAGGAATAATATTTCTCCAAAAAGGTGAAACTCCAATCCAAACCCAATTTCGCTAGGCATTTATCAACATATGAAATGCAACCGCAACACAAGAATATTGGAAATTATTGATGAATGACACAAGAAAAGATCTTACACCAGCTGAAAATGAACATTTCAATAATGCAATAATTCTATTCAAGTCTAATGATTTATTAAGGCTACATAATATAAAAATGCTAAAACAACTAAATTGTCCAATTATGATAAGTGTTGTAACAAGTACTAGGAGAAAAACAAATATCGAGTTCAATGATGAACAACTTATGAAGTGAGCGCTTCTTTGCAAAGGCCAATGAACCATGCTCATAACCAACATATGGACACAAGAAGGACTTGAAAATGGAGCTCTTGGTGAAGTCATTTTCATTATTTACAATCCTAGCTCAAAACCACCATATATTCCTGCATACATAATAGTATGATTTGAAACCTATAGTGGGTCACCATGGAATGAAGATGACCCAAAATCCATATCAACAGTACCTATATCCCTTCGTAACTGTAGACAAATCCTAGTAATAATAGCATGGGCTATTTACATACATAAATCCCAAGGACTAACACTTTACAGAGCAACAATTGATATTGGGAAAATTGAAAGACAAGGGCTAATATTTACAATTATATCTAGAATGAAGTTACTAGATGAGCTTCAAATTGAACCACCATTCTCCTTTGAGAGATACTCCAAAATGCAAAATAATCCATACACAATTATAAGGAAAAAGGAGGAGGTTCTATTGTAACTGATGTCTCTATAGAAATAAGGTATGTGATTTGAAGCCCAGTCTCTTTTATTAAATCTACACTAAACAATATCATATGTAATCCATTTATACACATTTTTTCCCAATTTTACAGGTGTTACTCAACTATTAGAAAATGATATATATATATATATATA
>MU224894.1:1514773-1526763 GCA_018584345.1 Thuja plicata
ATATGTATGTATGTATATATATATATGTATGTATGTATGTATGTATGTATATATATATGTATGTATGTATGTATGTATGTATATATATATATATAATATATATGTATGTATATATATATGTATGTATATATAATATATGTATGTGTATAATATATATATATATATATATATATGTATGTATATATATATACATACATATATACATATATGTATATACATACATATATATACATACATACATACATATATATATATATACATATATATACATATATATATGTGTATATATATATATACATACATATATATATATGTGTGTGTGTATATATATATACAGTGTTGCATCCTTGCAGGAAATTGTCAACCACAACAACTCAAAAAGTTATGTCAATTATTGGCCACATATAATACAACATTTGAATTGTTTGTTTTTACATTGAAAAGTTCTCGTAGAAAGTTGTTAGTTCTGTATAAGCTCTGTAGAGGTAACCTATAACATAGAGTGCATAAAATTAAAGAGGATATCACTATGAATCTATATAGGTGGCAAGTGAAATTAAACTCAAAATGTTTTGTTTATAGAGATTGTATCTCGATTTTTAACCATTTGTATGTACCTTGTGCAAGAACCTTGCTTTGTAGGCTAATCTGTTTATAGAACATAGTATCTACTCCTCCTTTCTCTATTTGGACGATCCTTTGCACTCCTTCGAAGATTAGTTTGAGTTCTTTGTCAAAAACTCCTTTTTATCTCTTATTGTAGTATATTTTCCCTGGATGATTACTATGATTGTTCCCTTTTTAATGATGGAAAACTTGGAGCATTGGGTAAGGCATTGTTGTATTCTTGGTAGTAAGAATAGTGGGTGGTAGGGTAACTTGTTTCGAGTTTGCCATTTTACAATATTATCATAATTATAGACTTCAACATATATGCTTTCTTGCTATTGTTAAACAAAATTACAAAATATTGTAAATTAAAACAATATATGTTCTATTTATAAATCAAAGTATATTTTTTGATATCTCAACTCACAAATAGTTCTCTATTGGCTAACCCTTGCACCTTTTAGGGCGCAAGCGCTAGTATAACATATCAACAACTTAAAACTGAAGAATTGAATTTCTTTGATGACGGGGCATTAAATAAAAAAGTGAAAAAAACATTCTTTATATTTTATTAAAAATATCTATTTAATAAAATGTAGCGTAAAAAATTAATTATTTTTATTTCAAAAGAAATTAACCTTGATATTCTTCATCATGATTAGTTTAATTTTACATCGACAATCTAATCAATTATGTTAGCATATAGAGTATAGTTACCAGTCATTGTGTTAGAAAAAAAAAAATGGCTCTGCTCTGCCACTCGGACATTCGAATATGCACTATTGATTCTTTGGATTCGCAGCTACGATTTTTTTCAAAAACCAAATATGCTTTCACAATGGTTTTTTTTTGAAGATTCGGTGTCTCTTTTTGGGGATGGATGTCCTCCTAGATTTTGTACTGGTAATATGGGTTATGGGCTCTCTTTCCCTAGGGTTCTTCCTAGGGTTCTTCCATGGGGGAGAAGCTTGCAGGATTGGTCTGCGACTTGGGTTCCTACCCATTTTTAAAATACCAAATGAGCTCACCGTCACTACTCTAAATCTATGCTAAATTCATTCCATCCTTGGAAACCCTCATTTTTGTTACCCATTGAAACCGATTTAAGTACCTCAGTACTGAGGATCCTGGCTGAAATCTAGATAGAAGTATATCTTCCCCTCCTCTTAAGAAATCCAATGATTGTATCATGCATAATGTTATCCCTAGGGCTCAACATTCTCAAATATCTCTCCATCTCAAGAAACACCCTAAATCAACAAGAATTATGTCTCCTTGAACTACGCCTTACTCCCCCCCTCATCATAGAAATTTTAGTTTTGCCCCATCTTGGGAAGATAGGGCCAAGATTGTTGAGATAGTCCCTCCATCCATGAATAAACCTAAAATTGCATCCTATACCCCCCACACTGTAGAAAGGAGATTTATACCAAATCTGTACTTGCTGAGGATGCTTTTTCCCTGGATATCACTGATGGACTAATGGAAAAAATGCAAGAACTTTGCACTTCTTTTGGATTGATTTGCAGGTGGAATGGAGTGGGATTATCATCATAAAGTACTGCATCATGGTTGGCACATCAATTACAAAATAAGGTAAGTACTGTCCTTCTCCCCAAAAATTTCATCTTTATGGTTTGTAATGCTAAGGATCTTAAGGAAAAATTACTCCGGGAAGGGTGTCCTCGATACAAAGACACATACTTCACGGTGTTAGATTGGATTCCATTTTTTAATCCCTAGAATTTAAAATAATTTCAAATCTAAAGAATCATTATGCTTAAGAACATGCTTGTGGAATTCCTAAATGATGAACTTCTTAGAAAAATCCAAAATATTTATGGTAAATTTGTAGGTTTTGTCGATAAAAAACATAAGTACTCTGAAAATGCAATTATTGTTAGGATGAATGTGACTACAAAGTTTCTGAAACCTGTAGATATAAAAGGTAAATCCCCGACTCACAGAATCTATCCATCCTTTATAGATGCAAATTTTAATATAACAGAACTAGGTGAGGAAAGTTGTGAGGATGTCCCTTTGACGGAGTATAATTCAAACAATAAAGTAGGTATGTTAGATTTCAAAAACCTTCACGAGATCAAAAATACCTTCTTCAATGATAAAGGAGGCTTTCAGGTCTCTTCCCCCAATCCTCTAGGAGAAGGTTTCCCCCTACATCCTAGTCCTACCTAGAATAAGTCTTCGACCGACAACCTTGGTGGCAAGGCACTTGATGATATTTTTCACCCTGCTAAACTTCCATTCAAGAATATTGTGAATAATATCCCTTGCTTGGAGTCTCTTGTTCCAAAGGAACCACCCCAATCCCCCCTAAGGATATATATGCTATTATTAACAAGAATTATTTTTCAGATATGATAATCCAGCCTCCCCTTCCACATAAATACTTAAGAACAAATTTGGAATCTAAGCATGTGGATATTAATAGACCTGAATCACTGGGGACCCGGATGGGGTCTCCCACCCAATTAGCACCCAAAGGAATAATCAAAACTAATCCCCCCCCAAGGATAATCATTCAGACATTAATGAGAATCTGGTAGTTAGGAGAATTCTAACAAAAAATAGAGCCTACCCCTCCTTAGATGGTCACATTACAGGGATTTAGAAAGAGTTAGATGTTTGGGACTTACATCAGATCCAATCCCTTAGAGACATAATTTCACTTGAGAAGGAAAACAATATGCTAGAAAATATGGTGCCATCTGTTCTGGTGACCTCAACTGATAGAGATTTTGACGATTCAATAAAGGAGGATAAGTTCTCTCCTCTATTCATGGAGGGGAGGCATGATTATCCAGGAAAACAACATGAGGGATTATCAAATAAGGAGCATGTCCAAATTCCAATTGAACAAGGAACTATTGTAAGCTCTTCAACCCAAATTGATAAGGAAGTAGAGACTATTTCAAACTTTATAGGTGATACCCTCCCGGATGAACTTATTGAAATGCTTTTGGATGAAATTCTTAATGAAGAAGAATTAAATTTATAGAGATCTCTCCTTATCAAGGGTATTAAGGAAATGCATGGCATGGATGATCTTGAGGTTACAATAAATCTGTTGGTGGACATAGGTAATTTGGAAGCTGGGGACCTCGATACATATGGAATTTCCTTCACTCTAGATAGAAATTTTTTTCCAGACTGTGGTAAAACTCTAAAGAAAAGGGGCAGGAAATCTAAAGGTGAACTTAGGGATAAAGATGGAGAAGCTTCTGGTCAGATCAAAATCACTACTCTCTTAAATGCAGGGAAGGGGAAGTTCCTTCCCAAGGAGAAATGAATGTCCTATCATGGAATGTTAGGGGCCTTAATGCCCCTAACAAGCAGCGGATTCTCAGACGCTGCATAAATAATACTAAGGCAGACATTTTTTTACTCAAGGAAACAAAAATGTGTAGGGAAGATGCACTATTTTTTTTTTAAAAACTAGGATTTAGAAACCTAGAAGAGTCACAGGCCACTGGTGCATCGGGGGGATTAGCTATCATCAGGGATCCAAGATCTATTTCCTTTAAAATTATAGAAAACATCAAAATTGGATGTCTGGGCAAGTAATAAATTTTAGAAATAGCCTAGTGTTCAATCTTATCAATGTTTATGGCCCGACACAAACGAAGGATAAGCTCCAGGTTTGGAAGGAAATTGAGATTTTCCTAGGTAATTATCCCAACCAAATCTATTTGATAGGTGGAGGATTTAACACCATCTCTAAGCTTTCTGAGAAGAGAGGTGGCATCAAGAGGCTTCCACAAGCAGCCAACGATCTCATCGATTGGGTAACTAGAAATGCATTACTCAAAATACAAACGTAGGACAATACTTTTACTTGGAATAACTGAAGGAAAGATTTCTGCAACATCGCAGAGAAGCTTGATAGATTTTTTCTCCATGGTAGTCCCATTGATGTCAATACGACCTTTAGAGATGATATACTTCCCATATCTGGATCTAATCATTACCCTGTCCAACTACAAATCTTAGCAGACTCCAGACCAAAGAATTGTCCATTTAAATTTGAACTAATGTGGCTCCAAGATAAAAATATATTAAATATAATTAAATGATGGTGGGAGGAAGCACATATTTTAGGTTAAAAAATGTATATAGTTGTCAGTAAACTGAAGATCATTAAAAGAAAACTGTTAGAACGGAATTCAGAAAACTTTGGTAATATATTTGAGAGAAAATTGGCCTTAGAGGAAAACCTGAAGGAGGTTAACTCAAAGGTCATAAGCCTAGGTATGAATGAGGCTCTATATCTAGAAGAGAAAAAGATAATAACCAAATATTAAGATGTATTGACTAAAGAAGAGATTTTCTGGCGTAAAAAATCTAGGGAGTCCTGCTTAGAAGCAGGAGATAGAAATACTAAGTTCTTTCATAACAACACTAAACAGAGGAGAGCTACCAATAGAATAACATCAATTAAGACTGAAGATGGGGAGGTTCTCCAAAACCCCAAAGTAATAGTGGATGAAACAATCAGATATTTTAAAGACATACTGAACAACCTGGGTTCCTCCAATCTTTGTGAACAGAATAAGATGCCCAAACATATCCCCCACACAATAACACCACAACATAATAAAACCTTATTAGAAAACTTCACTATGGATGAAGTCAAGGAGGCTTTAATGAGAATGAACCCAGATAAATCTCCAATTTTGGATGGGTTTTTAGCTAGATTCTACCAAAAATGTTGGGATTTTATAGGAAAGGAGGTCACGGAGGTGCTGGAAGGAGTTAGAAATTCCAGATTTTTTTTGAAAGAAGTCAATAATACTTTCTTAACTCTTATTCCAAAAAAAACCAATCCTAAAAACATTAATTATTTTAGACCAATTGCGTTATGTAATACTTTGTACAAACTATTATCAAAAACTCTATCCATTAGGCTCCAAAAACTCCTTCCTCTTCTGATTTGTGAGGAGAAAACTGGCTTTGTACCTGGAAGATCAATTTATGATGGTGTAATCATAGCTCAAGAAGCTATACACTTAGTTCAAAAAAACAATTCTCCTAGTATGCTCATCAAATTGGATATCAAAAAAGCATACGACAAAGTTTAGAGTCCTTTGGATTTGCTAAAAGCTGGATTAACCTCATATATGAATGTATATCTACACCCATGATTTCTATTTTGATAAATGGCACACTGGAAGGGTTCTTTGAGATTTCTGGGGGAATCTGACAAGGAGATCCGATGTCTCCCTACCTCTTCACCATAATGGCAGAAGCTCTAGGGCAAGCCATACATTCACAAAAAATGGAAGGCTCAATTAAAGGCATAACTATATCTAGTAATTTGGAACCAACTACCCATCAACAATTTGTAGATGATACCATGCTTTATGGAGCTAGTGAGGTAAAGGAAGATAAAACTTGTAAACTTACCCTAGACTCATATACTTCTGCCGTGGGGCAAGAAATCAATGCTGATAAATCAGAAGTCTTCTTCTTTAATACAAAAGATGAAATGGAGGAGCAGATCTGTAAGGCTCTTAACTTAAAACCGGGAAATATTCCTTGTAAATACCTTGGACTACCCCTGGATATAGGAACTAGGAAAAATTCTCTTTGGAACCCTATAATAGATAAAATTAAGAATAAAATGAACTCCTGGAAAGGAAAATGACTTTCCTCTACGGGAAGAGCTACAATAGTTAAATCTGTTTTAACCTCTATGCCTACCTATCAACTATCTTGCATTAATCTCCCTACCAATAAAAGAGCTGAATTAAATAAACATTTGAGAAAATTCTTTTGGCAAGGCACCAGTGATGATAATAAATTTCCCCTTATTGCATGAGATAAGGTATGTTGTCCAAAAGATGCAGGGGGTGCAGGGATAAAAAACATTGGAGATCAAGGTATGGCATTAGGAGCTAAACTAGTTTGGAGACTATATAGAAATCCCCAAGCTAAGTGGGCAAAAATTTTAATATCAAAATATCTAGTTGACAACAATCTTATAAACATTTTTAGGGAAAAAAATCCACCTAGAGGTTCTCGCATTTGGAAATTTATGCTAGAATATCGCTACATTATCTCTAGTAAACTCCCTTGGAACCTAGGAATGGGGGAGGAAGCACTCTTTTGGTCTGAATCCTAGGGTGGGTATGAGGCACTAGATAAAAACCCCTGCAATAGGTCTAGATCCTTGTTAGAATCTTCTCAGGGTAGATTAGTAAAAGATTACATCAAATAATCAACTAATGACATTGGATGGGAATGGAAAGAATCTTCAGGACTTAACCTACCAGATTATGAATTAAGGCTCCTAACAGATATATTAAAAAAGAGACATTTGGTCCTCAATAGGAAAAAATATACCTTGGTATGGGATGGGTCCAAAATGGTGAATATAATACTAAGGATGGATACTATGTTATTAAAAGTAAACATATTAGGCCCAAAACAAGTATGCCCATTAATCTGTGCTGGAATAAGTACTATCTGCCGAAGGCAGGCCTTTGTACCTAGATAGATCAGCATAAGAAGCTACTTACCATAGACATATTTAAGAGAATGGTTTTTTAAGGCCCTAATAGGTGTTCTCTGTGCGAAAAGGAAGAGGAAGATCTCAATCATATTTTACTAACATGTAATTATTCAAACGCGTGCTAGAAATGGTTAACCTGTAACCTCAGGTGGCAATCAACATTCCCTAATACCATCCTTGGAATGATCCAAGCTTGGCCAAAAATTAAGAAAGGTAGTATATATGCTAACTTATGGATTATTGCCCCATCAATCCTTATATGGGAACTATGGAAGGAAAGAAATAGAAGAGTATTCAGGAATGAGAAAATGGAAGTAAGACAACTAATTAAAAAAATTGAAGCAAGCATAATAGAATTTTCCAATAAAAAAAGTAAAGGTCAAAAAAAGAGAGAAATAAAGATGTCTTATTGGGATGAGAAAATTAGGGGGAAATGGTTTGGCCTTGTCCTCCCTCCTTTCCTGGGACCATGAGACAGGATCACTAAATCGAGAAGAGAAGAATGAGTGTGAGCACCACCTCATCATGGATGGTTCAAACTAAAATTTGATGGGGCTTCAAGGGGCAATCCTGGAATAGCTGGGATTGGTTGTTGTGTTCACAATGGAGAAAACAAAGAAATAGTAGTTTTGGCTTCCCCCATTGGCCATGAGACCAACAATTGGGTGGAAATTCTAGCCTTAAGAAAAGGACTAAAAATATGTATAGATCTAGGAATAAAAAATATGGAAATTGAGGGGGACTCGACCATAGTAGTAAATGCCCTTAGGACGGGTACAATGCCTAACTGGAGACTAAATGCGCTTCTTTCTGAAGTGATACATATAAGTAGTAGGTTCTCCAAAATAAAAATCAATCATATTTATAGGGAAGGTAACAAAAGGGTGGATGAATTAGAAAATCTAGGAGCAGCTGGTATCTCCCTACCTCTGGATGCCCCTAAAATCAAAGCACATGACCCTTATATTCAAGCTATTTCTTAAAATAGACAGTAATATATCTATCCTCCTAACTAATGTTTGGGAAATGAGCATTATATTGAAATATATTAGTATTACTTGACATTTAATAGCTATCCAACTAGAATAATTAATTTTTAAATTAAAGTCCAATAATAGGTTAAATCCTACCATCTGTCCCTTTATACTCAACTTATTATTTAGCCAAAGGAAGAAATGCATTGGACATCATAAGTACTAAGTACCCTAAATTAAATTAAGTAGTCAAGATTATAAATTAGGAAATTGGGTGAAGTATTAGATACCAGCATGAGAACATGACCCTTAATGCAGTCACACTTATTTGCACAATCTCCAAACCATGAGTAAAATCTTGATTGCCAGATGGTCTACATGCTGTATATATCATGATTAAACCACTTAGTTATCCCCAACTCTCACTATCATTCAATTTACCCATTTCATCAAAATCATAATCAACCACATTAGCAAAATATCATGGCTCAACACTTAAGAAAGGTCCCCTTAGTTTAATCACAAATTGAGGTGGCATGATTAACATTACTTGGAAGCAGTTGGAAGCCCATCATTACATTAGCAGGAATACGGTATGCATTTAATAATGCAAATTCTCTGGCAATCGATGCCTTCCTTATCAACCTAACCCTTTTAATACAATTCTTAGCTCTTCAGAATCACCTATCCGCCCCCAAAAATGCTCACCAATGTACATACCTTTCATTCTTCGGCAACTAGAGATATGGCATGTCAGGGCCCTATCACTCTTGAACACTGGAACATAATTCTCCAGCTGATGGATGACTTAGCCAGGCAAGCTGTGGAACTAATCTTAGTTGATTCTCACTTTGATTATAGCTATACTATGAGAAGTAATGGGGATATAGTGGGTTCTTGCATTTCCTGCCTCCTTAGAGCCAGTATAGCGAAAACCAGAATTATAGACCTCTGTAAACTCACCTTCCTGAGTAAAATTTTGGTTGGGCTTGAGAAGGTAGTGCTTAGTATTAACTTTAGAAACCAGGTCCCATTTCCAGAATACTATATGACTGCAGAAGTTAGAATCCTAGAGCATAATGCAAAGATTCCTCAGAGACCCTGTTTGGTTTTTTGTGACATGGAGGAATTTGAGGCTCTGTAGCCTACCATTAAAAGGAATATGTATTTCCTTCTATGATGGAAAAGGATAATACCTACAAAAGATATAGTATGGCTCACAAAGTACTTTAATGAGGAGGGCTTCTCTATGCCTCCCTCCTTCACCGTCACGAGCTTGGACAAGATACAAACCACCCCTCTGAAGATCATCAAACAAGGATGGCGAAGGAGCTATGGCAGTAACAAAGGAAAGGGGAAGATGGATGAACTAGGTCTAGAAGAAGATAGTTCAGATGAAGACGTGGTCCTCAGAAAGGTCAAGGACAAAAAACCTGAGTAACCATCGGAGAACAAAGTTCTGGAACTGCACATAACATGTTATAATTAGTCCATAGACATTACTGAAGTGAAGTATAAATTGTACTCTCTAAAGGAAAAGTTAGAAATACTCTATTGATAAGTATAGCATATATGTATATTTGACATAAAAGATAGGAGGCATTAGGGTATGATTATAGTAAAAATTTTAGCGAAGTGTTGGTTAATGTTTAAAGATTTTGATATATGTTATATGTTTATAATCCTGAGTACACATATTCTAGCAGTAGTCTGAATGGTTGCACTATTTTTACTTCTTTTTCATAAACAAAAATGAAGATTACTAAGTTATTATGGGTAAGGCTGAACAACCAAGCCCCAAATTATTCACCTGCCAACCCATAGAAGATGAAACATCGTCGTTACCTATTCATCTATTCACATACTTCTTCAGCCATTCCCCTTCTATTTAAGTTCTTTCAGATCAACATTGAGGTAATATGTTTTCTTGGTCTCAGGAAATATGACTACGCCCATAAAGATCCGGGGGCCAAGAATTCAAATTGCTTTTGATACTCCCATAACCAGGCTGAGGATAAAAAGTGTCTTGCTTTCATCTCACTTTCTAGTTGTTAGGGAAGTTCTTAGAATCCTGGGCAGGGAATGCATCAACAATATTGATAGGTACAGAGTTAATTCAGACATACCTACATTATTCATTGCCTCGTCCCTCCAAGCGGGTACTGACAAGCAACCTCTGTGGATACTCTGTAGAAGACTTTTAAAAAATGCTTACCTTGGTGACCTAGATAAAGTACTGGCTAATATCAGGGAGTATCTTACAATACCTAAACCGAGTTTCTATGACCTATCCTTGGTGGGTGGAAGACCAGTCCTGGCTAACCTAGTTTTGCAAGTGGATGAACTAGAGCTCCTTGTCACTTGGGCCCCTACCATGAGAAGAAATCTAAACTTTCTTTATTGTTTTTTCCATGTTAAACTCCCAAATGTCGCGAACTGGATAGATTCATGCATTTTGGAAGACCGAGTTGGGGTCTGAGAGTCTGATTCTGAATTAAGCATCAATATTGATATACCCCATCTAAGGAGACATTTAAATGTAGAGATAGATTCCTTTTCTTTGAATGGGGAATAAAAGATGGGCCAGGAACTGAAAATTTTATCCTGAATTCACCAGCAAACCAAAAAATAATTCTTGGCTTATCTTCTATTTTGTACTAAATATAGGGATTATAGATCATTGTTCTAATACACTAATTAATGGACTGCTATCAGGATTGCACATTTCATTAGTTTTAATTGTATGTTAATTTAGTAAAATTTCTAGGCTGAATATAACACATTTTTATTTTAATAGTTCTGAGATATACAAACTGTCACATTGTCTTTGATATGGCTCATCCTCTCTACTCAATGGTACCCATGGGAAAGATTGGACTCAATTTAATACTGACAACTACCAATCCCTATAGCATAGCCGGCTCTAAACCTTCCATTCAGATGGAGTGTTTAAGACTACTCGACATTGGAGACCTTGCTCCCTGTTTATCCTTAGAGGTTATTTACCTTACTCTGCCATCTTGTAGGGCTCTTCCTTCACCTAGTCTCAGCTAGTTCTCCCGCCTCTATTTTCCCTGATATCCAGTGGCCTCCACCCATTAGATGCATAATAATCATGAAATTGAGGTAGGATTATAATGTAGACTGTAGGCATATTTACACTCATATATATATATATATATATATATATATCCATTCATATATATATATAGTTATAGATATATATATATCCATTCATATATATATATATATATATATATATACTCATATATATGGATATATTGATAGTAACGAATATTCAGTTATATTGGTATGGAGGGCTATATATATATCTAAACATATAGATATCTTGATGCCTCAAAACCATCTATTTAGAGGAAATTGGATTGTCTTCCCACTTTCTTCCATAATTCATCAGCCTATTATTGAGGATTGGGTGTTAGTCTTACATTAAAGAGGATAATGAGAATATCAGGAATAGGGATGGCTTTAGTGATTTAGAGAGTGGGGAATTAGGGGTTAATAGGTTCGAACAAGGATAGATGGCCACAGGGACTCCTAGAATTTTGAGGGCTTTTTATGGCCTTCTCATTCTATTTCACCTAGGATTGGGCTCCCAGGAATGGGTAGTTTCTATATATCCTCTGTAAAATATTTTACATGTTTAATTTACTTTTATGCCTAAGCATGGCCTTTGGATCTGTCATCAGTTTGCACCTGATAAGTTGGGGACAAAGATGATTATTTTTGGCAACCCAAATCAACACACATCATCTCCGTTGAGGTTTATTTTGGGACGCTAACTAAGTTTGTATAGTTATACACATGTTATAACTATTACATATCAAACTTATGGATATATATATTTCTGCTCA